>CM020043.1:7950000-8069403 GCA_009769605.1 Bucorvus abyssinicus
AATGCCCCAGCCTCCAGCCCTGCTGCTCTTGTGACTATGTAAATGCAGTTTTGTGGAATTCACAACAGAGTTCAGAGCCTGGAAGCTGTCACCCCTTAAAAAGGTACCATAGTCATCCCCACGCTGTGGGATTTGTTTCCAGCTTGCAGTAAATAAGAGGCCCTTCTGTGTGCCAGTCTCAGGAATGCTGGTGACTTCTCACTGCCCTTGGCTATCTTGTTTTTAATTTAAGAACCATGCAAGTGCACTTAAACAACCATTGTTTACTGGTGTCTTTGTTATCAAAGCAAGTAAAGACATCAGGATCTGTATTGTCCTCGGGTTTTATTTTCATTGTGTCGGGCTACAATGGGACTTTGAGCATCTAGTTCTTGTCTACGGGTACCATTCAACAGGAAATTGATTTCCATGGGTGACAGCCGTGGAGGCTCCACGGGTTGGGGGTGAGGCACACACAGCAGCACCAACATGCATTGGGTCTCCATCTCTTTTCTTCTTGGGCTGGGGATCTCAAATCCTACCTGCCTTTTCCTGAACCCACGAGTCTTCCTCCTGAGCATTAGGACATTGGCGCTCCAGTGTAGCCAGTGTTTCCTGTGGACTGTACCTGGTTACAAATTAGGCGAGCTCTAAGGAAAGAGGCAAGAGCATGTGGGGTGGGGGGCAGAGAATTTTACAGAGAATAATGGACGACACATCACCATGGACAGGAGCCTTAAGGGCAAAACACAGTGCTGTCAGTTCACGTTTGTCTGGTCTCGGTGAAGAGGCATTTTCAGGCTCTGCATCATGATAGCTGTAACAAGCTGAGTTGAGAGACTTCAATACATGCCTGGCCAGGAGTGCGGACACTGATGAGAAAGCTTATATGTGCCTACTCACATTCATTTCATACAAGTAGACACTTAGCTCATTCAAAAATACAGCTGGCACGATAAGCCTTTGAGAGTAGGAAATACATACGAGGGTGTTTCAGTTTCCAGTCAGGGTTATGCCATTTTTAATGGCTATATACTTACCCTGTCTGGTGCATTTATTCATTTTCGAGCCCAACTAGATTCAATGATTTTCGTCATTTTTTTTCACCTCTGTTGGCATTGTCTGACAAGACTGTTCAGGCTCAGGCTGCTTAGGAAAAATAAACTTCGGTGCCAGATTTTGAGCCATCAGCAGTGTTCCCCCTCGTCTTTATTCTATTATTCTCTTGCAAAGGAACTTTCAGCTCACAAGCCACAATGGAAAGAAAACAACTCCAACTCTTTTTTTTTTTTCCCCCTCTCCTTTTTTCCATCTTGTGATCTTAACCCAGCTGGTGAGGGAGAAAATTCCCATGTGAGGCATGTGGGTGGAGCCCAATTGTATAAGCTCCATGCTCGCAAAGTGTTTGGCGTGAATTCGCTTGCTCGCTTTGTTTTCCATGGCCGGACACAGAGGGAAGCCACATTCAGCACATTAACAGCCACCTCCTGTTGCTCTGTGCTACTTCAGAGGAACCCTGAGGCTGGGGAATCACACTGTGCTCTGGCCCTTGATTTCCAGGGAAGTTTGAGATATCAGGGGTGTGCATTTGTCCCCACATTTTTCTTGCTTTTTCAGGCTTTTGCAGGAAATGATGCCAGTGGGTTTGGGAGTCCAAATGGAGAAGAGGTCCTTGGAGAAACTTGAGCACTACCTTGGGTGCAGGTCACTAGGAGGAATTTTCAAGCTCCATTTGATGTGGCTGTCCTGAAGACAAACTATACTTAGTTAAATCACTATGGTCAGAAATTTTGCTGCTACAGACTACTCTAGACATCTTCAGTACTTCAAGCATTAGTACAAGGAATATCAAGAGAATGCAAAGAGAAAGATCTTACTAACCTTGTCAATGACATCTGTAGGACATCCACAATTTCTCCCCTCTTCTGTGCAGTAGAGCTTAGATCGATCTCCATTCCTATGCGCTTTCCTATACATATGTAAAGAAAAAAAAAGAAAAAAAGCATATCACTAATGCAGCTAATTCTCAGTATCTTGAAGCAATTGACACAAGTACATGAATTAAGTCATCACTTTATATCACTTCAGGCAAATGTGCTATTTGGAGAACCTCTTGGTAAGAGTAAGCAATTTAAGATCCATTAGTATTTGGAATATTCTGCTTCATTAAAACCACAGTCATTCCTAAGTGTAAATGAGTGGAGAGAGGAAGCTATCAACCTCTTGGATGGATGAGACAAACTTAAAAACTCTTTATATTGCAGAACTGTAAAAAGGTTTTAATATAAATAGAAGAGAGGGCTTAGGTTTCCAAAATAGGGTTCTCCTACCTTGGTCTGAAGTTTCTCATAGCTTTCTTAAGTTTGAAAACTACAATGTGGATTGAGAGGGAGAAAGCAATCCTGGTGCACACACTTCAAGCTTTTAATATCATTCCAGGGTAGTTTTGCAAAACACTGTCTGTGTTTCATTCTGCTACTTGCATACCAAAATTCATTATCCTTTACAATGGCCACAGTGCCTAAGATTATGGGAGAGCTGGAATTATTTTTTAAAATAATAAATACCTATCCTCTGTTTTCATTCAAAATTTCCAAATGACTCAAGGCCCCCTTGCCCTGGGCTTGACCTGAATAACTTTAAGATCAAATAATTTACTTTCATTTATGATACTGTGTTCTTTTATGGCAAGTATTATAAATAACATAAAAGCAGTGGTTTCAGATTTTAATTAGACTTGTGACACATCTATAGTGCACTAAACAAAACGTATATTACAATGATTTGTTCAACATGATAACAGAACAAGGAAAGAATCCTGAAAAACTTCTAGAAAAAAGAATGTTCTTTTTCTCCTCAGTTCGGTCACATCCAAGTCTCAAGAAGTTCCTCAACTTCAAAAAGCTATTTTCGTCTAAGCGGTAAAGGTAGGGATGTTACAGAAGTCACAGGGATTTCTGGAAAAACTAGATCCTTTCACCATGGTGCCTAATTTAGTCTTAAGTCTTTTCCAAATGTTGAAATACACTTTCAGGGCCACAGACCTTACAATTCATACAAAACTGGAATGTCTGCAGGTAATCGCTGTCATCTGAACGAGAGATGGATACTATTTCACTACTGAAGACTGAAAAGTCATATCCTGGCTAACAAAGTACAACCTGCCTTTCACTCTTCACCAAGGGGCCAGTCCAACTTTCCCTGAAGCTACTGATTTAGGTGAAACCACTGTCCAGCAAAGTAACGGATCAACGCAACGAGGTACACAAAAGCATGTCCGAGTTGACAGCCTGATGCTACTGGAAGGAACGTACTAGGAGACTGTTGCCATGCAATGTTCTTCCCTTGGAAGAAAATGGCTTCCTGCTCTACACAATTTCCATGTGTGGTTTGCTAAGACCTCATGTCCTATTGAAATAGCAACACAGTGCCGAGCTGAACTCACTGTTACACTGACTGATAGGCTTCTAGACAGGTATGCCAAAAATAAAAGGTGTCCTCACTACACACATTGAAAGCATAAAATGTTTTCCAAGACTACTGTATGTCCATAGTATGGCTTAGATTAGGGTTAGATTAACGCTGAAATATAAAAAAAAAATTAGTTTACGTAAGCAAATAAAGGACCTGGACTCTGGTGAATGAAAATTAGTGCTCTGCAGCTGTAAGAAAGATACTTTATAATTATGCCTGCATCCTCCAGCAGATCTCAGTTGGAGGTACCAGCAATCTCTGGCAAAAACTGGTTTGAAATCAGCCTGGCTTCTGGCTGAAAAGCTCTGCTGGTGAGGAAGAAAAGCCTGTGTGTTTCTATGGCTCCCACACAGCAAAAGTTCACTTAAAGTATCTGAAAATGTGGACCTAATGCATCTTTATTTTCTTGCTTTTCATTTCTATGCAAGATTTATGATTTTGTAAAAAAAAGTCCTATTTACAAAAATGGTTGCAAAATTAGTCATTAATTTTCTGCTCACATAGATGTGATGGACACAGTGCAAAATGATCCTTAAATAACAGAGCAGAAGTCAGGTTAAATATGAAATTCCTATGCTTCTCGCTTTTCTAGTTTATCAGTCTGTGTATAGATGCAATGGCAGGGTAGACCCCCCTGTCAGGAACAAAACCTGTGCTGGCTGGATTGCAAAAACAGAGTTGCAAAGACTGTTGGCTTAAAGTTTGAGGCAAGCTAAGTAGGCTCTTCCACCTGACTCATACGTATTCCACATCAATACCTCTGATAAACGTCTAAAGGTTTTGAATACAGAAATAATATCAAGGGTACTTCCCTCACTGCTGAGTCAAGCTGTGACAACAGGTCCTGAAAGAGGAATTTCCATAGTACTTTATCTTGTCATCATCCTTTTTTTCAATGTCTGGTTGTTCGGGGAAGAATAGCAAAGTCCTTTTGTGTTGAATGGGTTTGAGGGCAGTTGGTTGTTTATTTCTCTGAAGCTAAGCAATGCCTCATGCCTCCGCATCAGGGTGAGACCGAGCTTTGTGTCAGGCAAATTCCACAGTAATATTTCTAAAATCACTTCTAATGTAAGTTTATCCTGACTGATAGAAATGCCCTCCTTTCCCATCTCTGCATTGCTACACAATCTGGCCAGCAAGAGCTCAACTTTGATAGCACACATAAATTCAGTCAGCTGTAGGCAAAACCTGGCTCATTCCTGTGTCCTTGAGGGGAGTCATTGCTACAAGCCTTCTCATTGGTAAGCCTGGGTCAGAGGCACCTGCCCGCCCAGGCCACAGAGGAAGAGGGAGCTCCTGACTTGTACCCACTTGTTTTGTTACCAGAGCTGCACTCCCCCAGGTCTCCGCTCTCCTCACTTGCCAAGTGGTCCATAGCTTCCATCCTGGAGTGTGTGCTGCTATTGGAATGTGCTGTCAGGAAAAGTTACTGGGCAAGAGGCTGCTGCAGGCAGCTCCTGGCCAGGAAGGATGGCAAGCGGAGCTTGAGCGCTGCTCTCGCAGCTGCCCCTGTGAGTAAGAGAGGCGGAAGAGCCACATGTCCATGCTGTGTGTGGGATAAGGTGTCACAGCACCTGGCTTTGGACTCTTTCCTCACCTCCCATCGCCCCACCACTTCTGGTGCCAGGCACATTGTTGTGGCAAATTCCAAATGAAAATGTCCCTCCTGTGGCATTTTGGCAGTTTCTTGGCCACAAATGTATGCAGTCTGTGTGCCTGAAATGAGACTAATAGAGCAGCTTGCAATTCCTAGAGCTCTTATTTTAGACTCTCTCCAAATTTAAGTGGACCTTCTTACTTCATTGCTTCACACTCGGTGCAAACTTGAAAGAGATCTTGGCAACTCTGAGAGCATGAAACATTTTAAAGTGATTAATAAGACCGCACACTTACAGCAAAGGATGACTCCTGCAGGACTCTGCCTACATTTACTGTTAACGTCAGATAACAATTCATCCACGTAAAGTAGATAACAAGTGGATTTTTTCATATGCATCCACAACAAAGTCTAAACAACAGGAATAACAACCAAGTGCTTAATACACAATATTTTCAGAACAAAACCGATTAACAAATACTCTCTGAAAGAAAACAAGCCTATTCATATTATAAATCCGCTGCCCAGGTCTCCAAATCACACTTTTACCTGTCTAAATACATACAATGCTAAACTCCCTTTTCCTTTTCCCATAGTCTCTTCAGCTGCCTCGGTGACACGTATTCTTCCTACCTGCTCTCGTACTGGAGAGCCCCTTTCCTGCCTGTCTCTCTGCTGCTGACATGAGACTTCTTCAGGCAAACTCCTGGGGCTCAGGGTATCGAAGTATCAAAGCCAGACCTCACAATCGCCTCTAGTGCTGTAACCCCTGCCCTCCGGGGCTGACTGCGGCTGTGGTCAGGCAGAGTCCCCAGGCAGTCACTGCCGTTGCCCAGGCGCAGGAGGGGGATCCTGTTTTCTCACAGATGGCCCGTGTTTGCTATGTGCAGCCAAGGGACGTGTACCACTAAATGGCAGGCTGTTTGGCTGGAGGCTTGCAGGCTGGTACAACCTAATCAGGCTGGATACTGCCACGTATCCATACACTGCTCCCAAGGATCTCAACAGCGGTCCTCAGAAACAGCCAGCTATTCACTGCTGTGACCAGCTACAGCGGTATCAACATGCTGCCTTTTCTACTTTTATGTCGTCACCATCTTTAATGACAAAACCCACTGTTGCTTTCCACACTGCCTGTGGAGGTTATAATTTTTTTCTTTTTCTAATGCAAAGGTTAGGCATTACTTTGCTGTAATTTTGGATAAATTTTCTCCTTTGCTTCTCAATGCTTTTTTTCTGGCATCACAGTGCCAAGAAAGCCTCTAGTAATACTAGTTGCAAAGCTCTCCCTTGTTTCCTTAGAGCAGAAAGCTGTCTGTGCTCACACTGGAAAAGACCATATGCTAAGAAATCCACTGTTGCTTTTATGCCCATATAGCAGTTCTCTTTCTTCCCTTAGGGAAGACCAGTCACAAAGAGTCTTACTTTGTGTTAGGAAGTGGAAGCGCTTACTGCGATAGTAGCACTGCCTTACCCAAATAGGCCAAGAGACAAGGAACTTTGAGCTAGTTGAACTACTGCGGTTGAAACAGACTTACAAAAATATCTATCTGTCTCTATTTATTTATTTGTATATACATTTCTCATCCTCATATTTTTTTCCCCTCTGGTAACCTGATATTTCTGCAAGTCTATTCCTTTGTTGCATTTTAGCTTCATTTCCTGACAAATTATTTCATTTTATTTAGCTTCACCTGTCAAAATGCACGAGCTAATTCTCTCTGATGACCTGCCACTGCTTCTTAGTCTCCAGTGACAGGATGCAGCAACTGCATGCCTGCAAAGCCTGTGCCAGGAAAATCACCTGGGCACCTTTACCTACACGTAAGCAGAGAAGACAGACCCAGACTGAAATGCCTTGACCAGCTTAGCTCTGTTCTCAGGTGCTGCCACCAAGAAATCTCAGCTCACAAACATGGCCCTTTCATATTTTTTGTCTCTGGGTTGCCAAATGTTCTACACGTGGTGTCTAACGCAATGGACATTTATCTAAATGTATCCCTCACCAATTCTAAAACACCCTCTGGGGGAACTTATGTAGGGTTTTTTGGGAGTAACAACATTCTGGTATAATGGGTGTTCTGAAATAATTTCTTATTCTATGAATTGACTGCATACTGACTAAAGGCACAGCAAAGGAAGGAACTCTTTGTAATACTACAGTACTTATTTTTATTGCTGTGATCCTGGGTGTTATAATTTGTCTGACTGCTCATTCAATGTGCAGAGATGCAATAGATCCATGCCACCATTCAGCACAGAAAGTCCTCATCTGGCTAGTCTGATAGTTGTCCAACAAGTCATTACTTGCACTGCGAGTAGTGAAATGCAAAGCCAAAGTATCCTGGGTAAGCAGATACCTCTTTCATCTCCCCTGCAGAAGTGAGTGAGTGAGAATTGGTGTTACACAAGACTGCGTTGATGCTGATCAAAGTGATGAGTTTTACCCTTAATGTTATACTGAGGGAACACATGTGGTGACCAGCGATTGATTACCTTCACAAAGCTCATTTTCACTCAGCAGTGGTGAGTTTCAGAACGGTGATAATAACGGATATCATTGCCTAAGTTCTCTCTCACATGTTGCCCACTGTCCCATGGAAATAAAAAAAATGATTAATTCCTCTGATGGCTTTAGTGGTACTTTGGAAACATTGGCATGAAGTGGCAGATACTGCGTATTTACCTACAGGAGCGAAAGTCCTTTAACAATGAAAAGCAGGCACAATACATCCGTCAAAGAACTGGAAGAACGTCTGTAAGGAAATAAGACTATTCATGGAAACAAAGCTCTTAGCACGGATTTGGGACTTTCACCAGGGACGGACAGGAAGGCTATCCCTACCTGGGAGCTTGCATGCCTGAAGACACAGAATTGGAGCTGGAGGCTTCAGAGGGATGCTTGACTGGCCTTGGGGGTGCAGGTTACACAACCTGAATAAGGAAAAAATAGATGGCTCCTGTTATCTGTTAAAATCAGGAAATACTTCTCTTTGGGGATTTTAACTGAGATGCTTCCAAGCACAAACACTTTTTAGAAAGGGTACAAACACGGAGATTACCGGAGATTCAAAAGTGGTGAAGGTAATACGTGCCAGAGGCAGTTTGTCAGGAATGCACCATCCTCTGTGACAAAAGGCCCAGCAGAGGAGAAGATTGCAATGGCCAATGTAGGTGTGTCCTCCTGTCTAAGGGGGTCAGATTAACAGCTTGCTCCTCCTCATAAGCGTTACCAAGCGTGGGGGCAATAGTGCTGGGTTAGCTCATCCTCTACTGCTTCCATGTAAGAAACAGCAGCTGCTCAACCCCCTGCCCTGACACATGCCTGAGCAGCACCTCACAGGGTGCACAGTGTCAGTAGGAAATTGAAGTAATGAGGCTCAATTAAGCAGCTCCCAGTTGTGGATGAACTTGTCCCAGCAAGAGTACCTAGATCCAGTGGCTCAGCAGGGTGGTTGTGTGATGTGCAGCTGGTACAAAGCCATTTGTAGAATGCTGAATATTCCTCCTCCCTGTGGGACACACTTGCCCTTTTGAGTACCACACACACACAGGGTGTAGTCAGGGGGCCACAAAGACAGAGGATTTTAATGCCACCACTTCCATTATTATACATGACTGTCTGCCAAGAAGAAAGAATAGACAAAGGGAGAAAAGGTGTCCACCTTCATAAAAATCAAGAAGGCTTTGGCTGACGTAACACTGGTTTGTTCTGCAATGAATTTTGGGCATCATTTAGCTTTGCTCTCATTTGTGCATATGTAGGACAACACTTACCTTCACTTAGAGGCCCAGCACAAAATTTGGTGTCTTTTCTTCTTCCCAAGTGAGTCTTCAGTGTGAGATTTACATGGTGGCCAGAATTTTTGCAGCCTTTTCCCAATGGTATATCTCTGCAGAAATATACGGAGCTGAAAAGATAAAGCATTTATTCCCATTAAGAGTACTTAGAGAGAGAAAAAAAGAAATAATTCTTGTTTAAATTTAGTATTAGTACATTTTATATTTTTTTTTCCGCCAGGGCTTTCTTTCTCTAGCTGCTTTCCTATAAACTATGCTCCTAAACTTCCAGCCGTGATGGCAATGGGCAATCAGTCTCTGATGTCTCTGAGGTTAGGCCGCAGAAACTGTACTTACTTCCTGCAGGGAGCAATGCTGCTTACAGTACGTTTCACAAGTCTTGCAACGTGTGAGCTGTTTAGTTGACTTTTGCTATAACAGCATATAAAGTCTGCAGATCTGTACATACATAAGCTTGTACTCAGTAATTAGAGGAGCAACGTTGTTCGTTGCAGAACATTGCTCAGCTGGACTGCTGCATGGCAAAGTGACCTGGATGTACACTGGTGGGGGACTTTTGGCGTGGGTTTGGGCAGGAGGTGGCCCCCTTGCAAGGTGGCATTGAAAGGAGGAGATGAGAAGTCTCATTAATTCAAGGGTCCCAGGTATTCTGTGGAAGGTTTTTATTGACTGACAGTGAGACAATGCTTGCATAATTGCCCAAATGTGTAGCCTTTGAAGAATAATAATATTGTTATGCTCTGAGATACACTTTATTTTTGGAAGTGACCTGATAACAGCAGAAGCAAAACACTCAATTTCACAGATACATCAAAACAAAAATAATTACAGAATGCATGCAGAAATTAAAATTTATTACAGGTAATTTGTGCTAGGAAACTAAATATCCCTCCTCCTAAAGCTAGACAACTTCAACCATTTCAGTTTGGCTTTGTTACGATTGGTTAGCCTCTCTGTATCACTATTTAGGCCTGACATCTTCATGCCTGCCCTAATTCCATTCTTTTGCTGTCTTCCATCATACTAGAGATATTTGAGGTTGTAGACAATGTGTATATTCAGTTCATGTAATTAAAAGGAAACTACAACCATCTTTTTCATTTTCCTTATCACCCCCCCCCCCCCCCCCGCCTCCATTGAATACTAACAAACTATTGATATGTTTTATATTTTGAATCTTATGCAGTATCCACTGGAGACAAATGGGATAATTTCCCACGAATCTAGCAAACACTGATACAAATAATACAGCAACAAAAAAGCACTCATAAGAAATAACCTTGTAAAAATTACAGGAATGCAAGAATCTGCTTGAAAGAAGATGCACAACTTCCAAATCACTGATTTCATCAGCTTTCAACCTTCCTGACAACACCACCCACTTTTTCTCCTTTATAACCATATTTTGAGCTGCCTAAAAAATCATAACTACAACTGATCTTTCCATACATGATCCATCCAAAAAAAGAAACACATCAAATTACCAGACAAGCCATTTTTAAGCCCTGTTAAGGATGATCACCTTCAGAGGCTCCTGAGATTTTCTTGTTCACCCTTGAGGTCTGTAGAATTTTTGCTACTGGTGCCAGAAGGCACAGACTCCGAGTCAGCCTATCCATTTTGGTATCGCAACCCACCCTATTTGGTCACAGTTCATCAACAAAGTATTTCTGAAAGGACAACAGAGCATTTCTTCGGATGCTGTAAGTGAGGAAAAAAACCCTGGGTACCAGTGTGCTGCGTCTGTCCTCTTTCCGTTAGCAAGTAGTTAAAGCACCATGACAGCACTACGAAGTCCTGACAGACTTGGAGAGAGTGACACCCAGCTGCCCATCAGCCAGGCGAGAAGGGTCTGACAGTGAGTTAGTGCTGAAGAGAGTGAGAGAGAGAACTGAGTGCTAAGCTCTCAGGGAAGATAACTACTGATTTGTGGCTGTGCCTAGTGACCTTGTTGGCTACATGCTGTTGTCACTGACACTGAAGTGGCCCCAGTTAATGGGCTCCCACCACTGTGACCAAGGGTGGAATTTGAACCTCCTCTCTTCCTATAAACAACTACAGATGGTCCTGTCCTCTTCCTTATGGCTGAGGGCCAGTCTGCAGATACCACTTATGCCATCAACACCATCAAGGAGGAAAAAGTTGCAGCAGGTCTGACCTAGTGCTTAGTACGAGGTACACCATCAGTCAGCTGCTTGACTTGGTTGCACTCTCAATCATCTAGTAGGAAACGAGGGACAGAAAGAAAGTACTTAGCAATGCATCCTAGCATTTTTTTCTCTCCTCTGCATTCCTCCCCCACCTCCATTTCACACCTTTGCTGCCAAAGGCTGAGGAGGAAAAAAAATGGTGCAAGTCTAAACAGCCATTTTTGGTAACGAGTTTTGGTACCAAATTCCCAATCCATGCTTTTCCAGGTGACTTGTTTTTATCACACACACCATAACCTAGAAGTATCCTACAGTTTTTCTCCTGACAGGTTGGATATTTAAATACACAACCATTTATACTTTCAAGAATTCAAATCTGCAGTTTCAAAACAGAATTATGCCAGTCACATAGGACATCTGGCTAAATCTGTGGTTAGGAAGTCGTAAATAAGGATGACATGGAGTCACTTAATGGAAAGGCACTGACATTTCATCCATGGTTTATTACTATCCTCTGGTCCAAGCTGAAGTGAGCTTATGGTCTTAGCTTGGTTGTCAGGGGACAAACTGCCTCTGTCACAATTTCCCTCCCCCTACTGTAAAGAATCCATATGCTGCAGAAAGGATTTTATGGACTCAGTTCTGTGGCCCATACTCTAGCAGCCCGCTCACTGACTTCAGCACTTTTCCCACATCTGGAACGGCACCACAGAAATTAATTCTGTACAAGTGCAATGGTCAAGGAGGGAGCATGCACAGACCCTTGTCCTTTCACTTACAAAGTCATAAGATTCAACACTAAGTTCAAGAAAAAGAATTCTCATCATAAAAGCAAGAGTAGGTCACAGGGCTGTAACACACCAGGACTCTGCAGGACTACCCTGCTCATGCACACGTGCACACACAGTCTCTACTTCCAATTGCCTCTTGGCTTAAAGAGTAGTTTTGATTTAGAAAAAGGCTCAGAACTGGCTCATTCATTTATTTCTCCTGGAAAATATGTTCTCTTCTGGTCTGCTCAGAGGGGTGTGTCTTTGTAGGCAGGGTCAGCCCTGCAAGGGAGGGGAAAAAATCATTTGCGGATTCATGATCATGGTTTCAAGAGTTTTCTTGGCTGTGCACTAGTGTTAGTCTATTTGTGTATGAGTCCGAGGACACGGCCTCAAAGTAAAA
The DNA here is from genome assembly GCA_009769605.1 of Bucorvus abyssinicus. NCBI lineage: Eukaryota > Metazoa > Chordata > Aves > Bucerotiformes > Bucorvidae > Bucorvus > Bucorvus abyssinicus. The sequence continues at coordinate 7,962,175 of CM020043.1, forward strand.
GGTAGATTCAAGGAAGAGAGCAATCTCTTCCGTGTTCTTAGCCAATAGGGCAAGAAATGGTCTTACCTGCAGCTGGAGATGTCAAGAAACTGTAAAGCTAGAGAAGCACTGAGAAAGACTGCCTGAAGAGGTGCTTGAAAGGATACTGTTCCTGGGAAGATGCCGATATGGTGGAGGGCAGAATAAATAAACTCTTGATAGGCATTCCAGCCCTGTGACTGACAAAAATATTTTCCTCCCTTCCACCAACTTGCTGGTTTCTGAGATCTAGCCTGCCCCACTGAGAGCAGTGACAAAATATCTCAGTCCTTCCTATCTGATCTCACGTGAGAGTACGCCAAAAGCAGCAGGGAAAACAGATAGGAAAGAAGTAGCCTCAGAGCGTGAAACGTAGAAAATAAGAATATACTGATGGCATATGAGTCGACCCTCAGTCTCCCAGTGAAATACTGGGGCTTGGCAGGCGTGCAGAGCCCGCTCCTGGGTGTGCGGGGTGTGTGTCTGCCTGACACCAGAGCAGCTGGTAGCACAACCAGCCTGCAGGTCATCCTGATAATTCAGTGGTCTCATAACCTTTATGAGCAATTATTCAGCGACATCCAATAATTAAAAACAAATATGCTGCAGGTAACATGGAGAACAGCTGACAGAGTCCAGGAGCAAAGACACCACATTAAAAAAATTAACACAACAGGCTGCCATTAAAATGAGGCAAACTCCACATGAACTGTTGGCTGCCCGAGTCACGTTCGTGCGGCTAGAACTATTTTTTACTGTCTTTTTAAAGAAGCTGAAAATATCCACTAACCCTGAGAAACAAACATATCATTTTAAAGCAGAATAGGCCTGTAAGACTTTTTAACACTTGTTCGTTGATTATATTAATGCCAGAATATATTAAAGAAGTGCAATATAAATTTGATTTTAATTGTTTTGTACACACGCCAGTGAAAAGGAACTGATTGGATACAGTTCACAGGCAGTATGTTAATACGTTATTTTCATATGATGATAGCTTTGCATAATCTTTCTTTTTTCAAGATTTAGAAGAACCTGTTGTTAACCAAAGCACAGGAGAGAGGAAGAATACAATTTACATAAAATCGGCTACCCTACACATTAATTAGTAATGTGGCTGAGCGGAAGGTGTGTTCACTTAGTAGAAAGTACACTTTATAATTTATACACCAGCTGTTTCAGTGCTTTCTAGTCCATTTTCCTCCCTGCCTGCCTCTAATGAAATCGTGTTACTGGAGAATTGACTGGGGTGAATTGAGATTTTAATCCCATTGACGCTTCTCTATGGAAAGGCACACTGGTGGGAACTTTTAATGGAAGGTCTGTAATCAGAAGACACTTGTATTCAGTCCCCCACTATAATGACTCTCATCAAATGTTAAAGCCCAGGCAGTGTGCAGAAGGCTAGAATTTCAAGGTTTTTGACCAACCCCATTTGAGGCATTCCTCTGGGAGTGTGTGATTACTCAAGTTTAGCAGTTTATTGCCTCATCTTTCAATATCCAGTGAAGCACAAAATTCTCATCTAGGTTGCTCTTTTTACTTAAAGAACAGGCCAAAATAGACTGCAGAGCTACTAGCACTGTCATTGAGGTTAATTCTTGCTTCTCAGTTAACAGGAGATCAATGGAAAAGCTTTAAAATCTTAGAACACAAATGCTGCTTAGTCTCTAAAAGGGCTCATCAGCCTTTGTAAAAATTCTGGTTCACACCACACTTTTCCAATACACACACACACTCACATTTATTTATTTATTACCAAGTGCTCCTCTAAGGCTAAAAGTAACATTAATTGAGAGGTGGTGCTGTTCGGCAAAGAAGGATGTAAACATGTATTAAAATCCAGCAGAGCAAACAGTTTTCCTATTTCCCAAACTTTGCAGTCAAGAAAAGTACAGTCATTAAAAGAGAGGTGGTCAAAAAGCAAGCTGAATTGGGAGTTAATGGGACTCATTATGTCGTCTGCATGTTAGTAATGTCTCCTTCTCTGCCAGAAAAACAAGCAGAAATAGACACAGAAAAGCAAAACCCACTTAAACAAATGCCTGTTAAAATCCCTGTGAGGAGAATGCATTTGCTCTGAACAGACACAAACACATCAATTAATACAGTGGAAGCCACTTAAACAAATACATGTTAAAGAAATAAACTGGAAAAATGAAGGAACTTCTGACAGAAGATGTCAAATGCTGTTAAAAGGAATAAATCTATTTAAAAGACAACATATTTTTCAAATGCAGCAAGTCAAAATAGAAGGAATAATAGGAAGAATGCCTCTGAAGAATTAATGTCAAATAAAAAGTATTTTCCTTCCTTCTTTTCTATCCTCCCAAAAAAAGGAATCAAGATGAGAGCTTCTTTAATAAGCATTTCGCTGGCAACATAACAAATATATTTGAATGACTTTCCTTATTCCCTGTTCCTCTCTTATTGATTTGGTCAGACAAAGGTCTAATTTGGGAGCATTTTTACTTAAAGGAGCTCTTTCTTTCTGACAATTCTTTTCGGCCAGCATGGGTTCAGGATTTTGCTCTCCCTACGCAATTCATTCCCTCTGCTTCCTTTTTTATTTTATTTATTTCAACAAGTGTTAGGATCTACTTGTTATTAGAGGTTCCTTTTTTAGGGCTTCCACTCTGAATAGGTACCTACGTTCTGCCATTCCCTACAGAATTCACTGCAGATATTGTACGTGTCCCTCAATTCATATGGGAAGGATTACAATGTAGCTTTCCTTTGGGTTATGTTTGTGTGCATTTTTCAGAGCTTATTTAATGTGGATATATGTGTATAGACTTTGCTGTGTGCTTGAGTGACTTTCAGGAGGTCTTCCTTTAGACTTTTCCTTCTCAACATTGGTGACATTATCTGAGAGCCCCAAGTGTCCAGATTTGAAGGGAACATCCAAGCCCAAGATTTCTTTACCGTTTCTGAAACAGGCCACGAATGCCTTTTGTTATATCAGCACTAAGTTTTCCAGGCTCTCTCCTGCTTACCAGCCACCTGTCCTCGAACAGTTTTCTCAGTCTCCAACCTGACAAGTCAACCTCTGTTCCCAACAAGCTTTCTGCTGGTATCTCTCAGAGGTACCGATCCATACATCAATGATCTGCATACTTCGCAGGCATCCACTAATTTATTTTCTCAGCACCTATATTAGGCATGTAATATTACATCAGTCTGGCAGAGAGAGTTGAAAGAGAGACAAGGAACTGAGTCACCCAAGGGCACTCAGAAAATCTGCTCTAGGGCCAGGAATCTCATCCAGACTCCCACTTCTTAAAACCAGTTATTACTGAAGGGCAAAATACAAATTCAAACATTCTGAAGCCGTGCCTAACTACATAATACTAACATCTTACTATGGAAGCTATCTTTTCCAGCTCTCTGGAAGAGAACAGCTTAGCAACTAATAAATAAGGCCATTAAAAGCTGGTTAAATTTGAGCAAATGTGACAGATTCTTTCTGTAAAGGGCAAGGAGGCTCCTGAGCACAGACTAGCACTCCATACTCACCTTTCTTATTGATGCTGATCTAGTTACAAACTCTCCATATTGAAGAGGACACACCACAGAAAATGTGGAGACCGTTGTGAGATAAGAGTTGGTCAAAGGGGAAAGAAAAAGGCGTATCTGCACAATAAAATAATAGGCTAGACTGTAGCATTGCTGGAAAGGACTGAAAGGAACCCTGGACCATGAATGGCTCAAGGCATGAGCAATGCTGTTACCAAACCTAAAGACAGAGTAGTTTGTAACGTGTAATCGGGCTGTCATCTAAGAAAGGAAGGGAAGAAAGAGGATATGTTCCAGGAAAAAGCCCAGGGATAGAAAGTATACCTGATCTTTCAGACCTTCCCAGCACCGTCTTTCTAGACTGCTTGTAGTGCCTTTTTGCCCTTAGCTATTCAAATAGCCATGTGTCAGTTAGGGGCATTCAGTATCACTAGACTAAAACTATAGAAAGAGTAAAGAAATTTGTTTTCTGATTAGAATACAATTACAGAAATATACTTATTCTAGTATTTCTGGAGTGCCTTCTAAATAAGTCAGTCATAGATCAATCTGTCCTGGTACTTATTCCAAAAGATCAAAAGCTATAGATCCAAATAATTTGTTTTGAAAATAAGACTTCAATTTTTTGTTTCCATCTATTTAGGTTTCTTCAGGTTGTTACTTTTTGAAAATGGGGAGTGTGGTAAATTGCCCCTGTAGTAAAGACACCAAAACTCCAAAAATGGTGGTGGCAGAAGATATAAAGTACTCCTCACATGACAAAAATGTGCCTGTCTTTAAAGTTGGTTCTTCTGACTGCTACTAAGGCATGACTGCCCATGTGAAATACAACAAAGAGGGTCATAGGAGTCTAACAAGACCTCCTACTTCTAACAAAAATATTGCTGTTTATAGCAGAGAAGCCCTCTTAAATACATTTGCAAGCACTTAGCACAATGAGCTCCAGTCTTCAGTGATACAACAGTAATAACTGTCAATAACACTGTTTATGGACATTGTCTCTTTTCAACAACATAAGGGTGCTTTTCTAATCCACAAAGGCTATAAAATTGAACTGTTGCGCTATTTCTAAGGGCAGAAGTGAGACCGGAGATCAGGCAGATGAAGCATGTCTTTTGTGATTTATCTGCTCACTGCCACCACCTTTCTGCAGTGAAACCATAAAGAGGTGATGATCAGTGAGTAACTCAAATATAAGTAAGTATAACATCTTCTGGAGGCCAAAGCAATAATCCCATTCAGACAGACGTAAAAATTGATATGACTGGGAAGCATAAGCCATCTACACTTCTGGATAAGGTGTCTATAAGGTAATTTAACAGGAAAGGTACGAGCTTTGTTCTGTGAAAAATCACCATGAGATAGACTAGAAAAAAACAGAGACATCTACAGCAGGAAACAATCCTGTGAGTCCCAGGAGTAGACTAGCCAGCCTAACATGGCGTAGATCTTTCTCCTCCCCAGACTAGAGCTATATAGTCCATGGCATTAATGAAATTCTTGGCCTCTCTTTTATCTTGAATAGCTTAGCACACCATATGTTTTTTCCTCAGGACAGAGAGCCTTCCACAACATGGTCCTAAGAAGAAAAAAAAAAATCCAAACCTAGCACTGTCATTCAGAGAGAAAAGAAAAGTCAGCAGACACAGAAAAAAAAAAAATGTTGTCATTGAAATTTTGTTGTGTTTAATCCCTTAAATGAGATCATAAGCTACTATAAATGTATTGATTTTTTTGCATTTCCTGGGAGGATGCCATCTGAAGGAGACAAGGTGCTTTATATTTGCTTTTAGGCATTATTTAACACCAAGTTTTGCTCCTCTATGTAAAGATTCAGTTGTGTGCCAGTAACTTGATGAGCATAATTTTGTCATATCCACAGGAGTATAAAATGGTCATACAGCTCAGAGCTCTATAATACGCAGCAAATTCTTTTATAAATTCCTGTGACCTACAAAAAACCACTCTTGTATGTGAGTATCTTCAATAGATTGATCTAGCTTCCCTTAATATTTTATGACCGTGCATGTTTAACAGGGAAGATGCTTATAGTGACTGTATTTTATATCCTTTAATTATGAGGTAAATATTCAAAAGCAATTCCATGGTTTCTTACAGAGAACAGTAACAGCAGTGGTAGTTACAAAGTGAATGAAGCAAGGAATAGGCTATTCATGCCCTGCACAGAGCAGAAGACAGAGCATAGAAAGGAGCAGTTGTCTTCAAACTTTCAATTAATAAAGATGTCCAGGCAAGTCAAACATTTAGCATAGCAAGTTTCTACGATTCAGGCTATATTCAGGCTCTTTCCTGGGAGTTTCAGAACCAAACCCATCCCTTCTCTGCAGTAGCATTAGTCCAGACATCCATGGTTTGGTTTGCTTTTAGCAAAGGGTAGTTGTTTTCCTGAGCAAGCCAGCCAAAAAAGGATGAAACGCACGTGGTGTTATTTTCCACATGAACCACTGACACGGTGACTTAATTTTCAAAGAGGGTGGAAAAACAATACTACGGGACTGATGTAAATCTAGCAAGATGGGCAAAGGAATATGAATTTACAAAGACCTAATGAACATCTCTTCTGATAGTGACTAAGCATAGGAAATAGCTGACAGCTAATGTTTTGGACCAAATAATCTACGATCATGAATTCACAATGTGATGTTCTCCGGAGATTTTTGCAGCACTCTGCTGTAGATGATAGGAAAGATAACTTGCAGAAAGGTTTATTTGTCCCACAGATACTCAGTACTCCAAAACACACTCATTTTCTTGTTGCTTTTGGGAAAACACAACTGAAATTGACTGCTTATTTTGAAAACTTCAGCCCAACTGTACACAGAACACACTGATTCAAAAATAAATGCAATGTAAGTAATAGGAAATGAAAAAAAAAGAATACACAGCACCTGTTTAACCCAAAGGTAATATATAGCATTTGTTAAAATAAATAAATAAATAAAAAGCCAGACAGATAGATTACATAGAACAGGCCAAATCATCATCTAGTGCAGAGGCCCCACTGGTTTTTGAGGTACCTGTACTCAGTATCAGTTTGAGGAATGATGCAATTGCCAGAAGAGTCTTTTGTGTTTCCTCCCTGCAATGTGGTGTCTGCTACAGCGAGACCCGCTTGCAGGATGGCTGTGGCAGTGTCCTGTAGAAAATCCGTGCCTGTGTCTCTGTAAATGCTCCCTGTGCCTCTCGCATCTACCTGACTGCTGCGCCTGGGGAGCCTGTCTGAGCTGACAGACCAGAAGCACCAGCCTTACGGTTTCCATAGGAAGCTGGGTTTTGTGCCCAGAGAGCTTCTGTTGAGCTCAGCCCGCTTGTCCTCTCCTCCAGCAGGAGCTCGGCTAACGAAGCCAGCTGCTGGGAGAGGAACTAGGTGCAGACCACTCCCCTAGACGAGGCAGCAGTACCAGGTGCCACAGCACAAATGACTCCCAGCAAACACTCACGTGCCACTGAATTTGCACGCTATGTGCGGGCAGACTAAAGCTTATGCATAGAAACGGGGTCATAACCGTAGTTCAGGAACCAAGATACGGTTACGTGTTTACACTGAATAGAAAGTGGGTCCACGAAGCAGCGCATATGTTTGTCTGATAGTCGTTAAACAGGGATTTGACTGCAGATCTTCTGGGAAACATCTAGCAGGGAAGAGCTGAGTATCTGCCTCGGTCTTGGCATGCAATAGTGCAGCTCCATTACCGTTAGGGAATTGGCATATGGCTGGAATTAGGCACACTGGCAATCAAGCCACTTCTTTACAAATAACTAAAAACAGTGAACAAACTGTTTGTTATCAAATTGATTCAGGCATCTGGGACACAGTAGGTGAGTACTATTGAGTATTTTCATTCAGGTTTTAAAGAAAATTTACTTTGGCCGACGGCTCTCCTTTCATATTTACTTGCCATGAACATCTGAGTGATCAAGTTTTACTAACACAGATGTGACCTTGACCAAGTCCTTTCACCCATTTGGGCTTCCATTTCCTCCTCCTCTCTCACCTGTCTCAGTTGTAAAGACAAATAAATTGCATCTATTAGGGTCTGTATTAAGGTCTACCCCTTAATTAAGTCTACTGGGCCCAGTTTTGTCTGGGATTACTCCACACAACTCTAGCACAAATCAGAATAAAAATAAATTGTGCGAAATGCACTTTGAAGTCTCATATATGGTAGGTGATAGAGGGAAAGGAATTTGAAATTCAGGGGTGACATCTGAGCCAGATGCACTTGTTTTCTTGTTCATCCAAACAGGTAGCCATCTGCCTGGCCGTGGTGAGGCCATGCAGATGAAATTGGGTATACTGTGTGTGGGTTATTTGTACCAAATTGCTTCCCAGTGGGGTTGAAAAAACTAGAAAAAAAATCTTTTAAAAAGTTGTTGAACAAAAAGCCAACATAGAACCAAATTCTGATTTGCTCAGAGAAATTTCAAGAGCAGAAGAAAGTGTCTACTTTTGCCTGATGTATTACTTGCAAGTTACATGTTTTGTTGCACCCTGGTGCTTTTTTAAAGTAACTTGCTTGAGTTGCTTGGTAAACAGACAATTTATAAATTAAAAAAAATTATAATAAAAAGCTCTTTTCCATTTCTCTGGGACCAGACACGTATGTGGCTTCTAACATCCCCAGCTACAAAGAGCTATTGCTCAAACAACATATCTCACATAATCTCTGCTTTACTATAGGCTTCTACCCTAGGTCCCTAATATGCTCACCTACATCAACCCAAGCTCTTTCCCCTGGCCTCTGTAGTGCCAGAATACTCCAGCTCTTCCCAGATCCCCTGGCTACTTTTGCCAGAAGACAGCACATATGGTAGCTGGTTTAGTATTCTACCTGCTTACCTGCCTGTGCTGAGCGAGCCATTACTAAGCAGAAGGGATAACGGTCCTGTTCCATGTTTCATTGTGTGAGTACGTATGAATTTTGCTGCCTTTTTTATTTGGTTCCATGTTTTTCCACACAGCCACAGGAGTTAAATAACTTTGAGACCTCTCTCTCATCCGGTTTTCTGGAGGCTATACAACCAGTTCAAGAATTAGTAGAGAGTAACCCACAGAGGGCACACATCTACAACCCTTATTTCCACAGGAGCTCTGGCCTGCAGGAGTTTTGCCAAGGGTGCAAGGGCAGCACCAGTGCCAAGCACAGTTCTGTTCCCATAGGTAGGTGATGTCAAGCCCTAAGAGCATTTTGTACAGCAAAGCCACCATTCTTTACCTCAGGACCAGGGGGCGGGGAGAGAAAGACAATAGTTTATGCCTCTTATGGAACAGCACAAAAAATGTGCTTTTGGCTAGCCCAAAGGGTAAAAGCCCTTCTGAGCTGTAGCTGCTTAGCAGACAAGTCCCTGAGCACCCATTCCTTGCAGTTTATCACTTCTGATGGTCAGCCACTTCAGCCTTCTAGACCACCAATCTCACTTGCTGAGCCAGGACACAGACCTGAAGGCTGGCAGATCCACCATAATTTAAACCCTTCGCTAATGAGGGCCAGATTCTCAGCCGCTGTAAATCAAGACAATTTCACTGAACTCACTCAGGCTGGGTAAACTTAAACCAGCAGAGGATCTGGTTTAACCAACATAACTTCTGAGTGCATTTCCTGAATAATGAAAGAGAGAAGAATGTACTTTGTTCTTGGGGATATTTGGTTTGTATTTCTGGGGGTTGTGTTGGCTTTTTCTTGGGGTATTTTTTTTTTTTTTTAGGAAGGAGGAGTGAGGTGAGAGGAATTGTTTTTGGCCTTCTCAGGAGTTGCAGAGCTGAAGCTGGGAAGCAATGAAAAAGAACACTTAATATGTAGAGACTGCCAAATGAAACACTGGCTTTTCTTCTGTGCACTGAGAAAGCTAAATACAATATTCATGTTACCTCAGTTTCTTCCATTGCTCTAGACAAAACTATTGCCAAGACAAAATAACCCCCTCTGCTATTGCATAAACTCTTCATGTGCAGTTATTTGTACTAGCCAAACAGAAAGAAATTAATCTCATTTTGAGCACTGAATATGTGGCCAAAGGTTTCATTATATTGTTACCATTTGGGGCAAATATGCGGGAAGAAAATTCTGCTAGGATTTCAAACTGAAACATATATTTAAAACTTATCTCATGAATTCCCAGGACCATTGTGAGGTTTTTTCCCAATGTTTCACCCTGGAGGCATCATGTTTTGAGTTCAGCAGGCAAGATGTTGCCATGACATACACCTCATCAGATCAAAGGCATTGTACAGAGTGCCAGGGATGGATATGATTCTTTGGACTAATTTTATTATTGTAACTCCACTGACTTCAGGGCGTTACACCAATGATGAATTTGGCTCATCATACACCAAATGAAGCTTAACATCTTTTGTTTCAAGCCTTCCTTTCAATCCACCTCCTCTGCTACCACCTGCTATTACTCTTTGGGTATGTTTACACCACATATTGCAAACAGCCATGAGCAAGCTCTGCCTACGCTCCAATCTGACAGAAGCCATGTGATTGCATTGGCACCAAGCCTGAGCTAATAATCCCTCCTGAGAAGGATTTTTTTTCAGTGAGTAGCATGGGCAGGATGAGTGTACATCTACCCATACAGTACCAACATGCCCAAAGAGTAATCTATGCTGGGAGTCTCTGTACAGGTCTGGAATCTCCTCTTTTCCTCTTTCTTTTCATGCACTGACTTTTTCCCATGCCCTATAAAGAGATCTTGTACCTGCATTTGTAATCCCCACAGTCAGCAAAATGCTGCTGAGTGGTACAGAGAATTACTGCTTTCATAACAGTCACTTGTTGGTACAGAGCCTTCAGAAGTGTTTAGTCCTAGATACTAAGCTTTCTTCTCTGCCAGTTTAAACAAGTTTTTCACCCAAAGAGTTGACAGAATGATCCCATCATTCAAGTCATACAATGACTCCCCTGCTTTGTTTCTACTGTTCCACTACTTTCCTTTGTTTTCTGCATCAACATCACTATGGCTTGTTGATGGTGCCATTCCTGTAGATGGCTCATCATCCTTCTTTGCAGCAATACCTATTATATTTCCTGGGTTCTTATTTGGCAGCTTCATCTTCTGCTTCAAAGACCCAATGGAGCATTCTCCTGAGGTCTCACTGCTCCACCATATCCCTGACCTGCACCAGGGTGAAGACAAACCTGTAAATATTACCGTGAATGCAATGGTAAATAACCTGGGCCTCCACAGCGAGAAGGGAACAGTGACATCCAAGGGCTTGTGCGGCCTGAGGAAGTATCACATACTTAGCATCTCTTGAAACTTATTTTCTCTGATATAGATAGAAGCTGGGGTTTTCATGTCATGTTTTCAAACAATTTAAAGCTACATAAACTCATTGTTTTTAGCTTTACTTTTGTTATCAGTTTAAAAGAATGACCACATACCAAGATAAGCCAAGTACTTATCCACTCCATGGTGGTTTTCCACACAATCTCCAGTCACACACTCCTGTACATAGACACTTTGGGTTGCTCAAGTACACAGAAGCAGAACCAGGGCATGCTCGTGGTTTCAGTACACTCAATTAGAAACTCAGGCTGAAGCTGCGGGTTTACATTCTTATTTCTCTGCCTGTGCACAATGAGGAAGGAGGCCCATCGCTCGGTAATACGAAACTCCCTCCTCTACTCCAAATACAGGGTAGAACCAGGAACAGTCTCAGAGCAAGAGCTACTAATTTTAACATCAATTATTTGCATACCCACACAGTATTTTTGTGTTAATGGAAGCTGAAATAGAAGCCATCGCTCTTTTTCCAGAAGCTTTACTAATAGCTTTGCAAAAATTTATCCCATAAAGAAAAGATCCCAAATTGAGCAGAAGCAAAGGAACGGGGCTCAAGAAAGAAGAGACAAGTAAATAATGTGAAGCACATCAAGAAGATAGAAATAAAATAAACATTTTACTTTCCTCAAAACCAGCAATGAAAATACTCTGAAAATTAGCGTTTTGTGTGTGCAGCCTCATGGCCACATTTACTATCCTTGTCAACACCTTCCACAGCACTAGAAGGTTTTAAGTTCAGAAGATGCAGTATCACTTCATCTTTCTTCAAATCTGAGACCACTAATGAAAGTCCTTGTAAAAGTTTTGTGGAGTTTGTATTGGCAAAGGATTATAGAGAGATACCTTTCCAGAGCTTAGCAGTAGCTCATGAATTGTCCATTGATGCAGGGAAAGGGAGCCAGGGAATCCAAATATCACTCTGCAACTTTTTTTTTTTTCCCCCATGGGCTGCTGTTTCAAGTGAACAGCTCTACTTCACAGTGATAAAGGAAAATGATTTAAAAGCCACTTGTTCTGTGTTGTCTCCATTCAAAAAGAATCTAACCTGATTTATTGTTCCTCAAATGGCTGAAACACTACTTTGCTTAATGTCATTAAAAACCTGATATCGGCACCCAGCCCTAATAAAAGTATCGGGAACATGGTAGTAACCTACCCATAGAGGGAAAATAAAGCTGTCATTTTTCAATATAATTAAACCTGGTTTCAAAAATCCAAAGGTCTGTAATATGAATTACACTAATTACTTCTTGTGGTTTAAACATTGATTCCAATGTTAAATTTAATGGACTTAATGGATGTTGCTTTTCCCATCAGGCTGGTGGCCGATGTTTGTCTTGTTTCTTGACCACTTATAGATTTCTGTCGACCCTTTAAACATATTACAATCGGCAGCGTGCTCATTCTTTGTGCATGAGAGTACTACTATTACTTTCCATGGATAATCCCAGCTTCCATCTAACCTGTCTCCTGGAGTTGTTTTTGGCAGTCAAAAGCACACATAGGCCAGGAAATAGAAAAAGAGATCATAGGATTAAGTTTTCAGAAATGTGCAGGCAATTAATTTTGCCTGGGCAGTATGTGAAATCCAAACAAACATCAGGAAATAGCAAAATGTGCAAAAATTCACAGACCAATAGTGCTGCTCTTTGCTGCACCCCAGTCTCTTTCCTGCACTTGTTCATTGCTGAGCAAAGTTGAAACACGGGAGCATGGATGTTGAGCCTAGTTCTGAACAACTGGTGTAAATCAGAAGCTGTTGGAATTACATTAATGGAAAATGCTTTGTAGATTGGAATTAGGTTCCCTCTTGAACTTTCTGCTTACCCGGAAAACACCAAAAGCAGTGCTTGGGTTGAACAAATAAGAAATATATTACAAATAATAAACTCTGGGCTTACTGTTGACTTATGACAGAACCCCCATGGATTTCAAGGGGAGTCAGATGAGAAACACTTCATATGTGATCTATAGGAGAAAAGGACCATCTCTGCATTTGAGCTCATACCCAAAAGGCACTCTCTGAGGGTAATGGTTGATAATGCTTTGATTGTCTTCAGAAGTTAAAATTAGTCAGTGTTGTGTCCAGGTTAAGCAGTGTGACTTGTTCCACTGTTAAGGACACAACCAAAGCCCAAGTTCTTCAGACCACAGAGAGTGCCTCCGTTCGAGTTTATAAAGTACTGCTTAGGAGAGGAGGTCTAATCCCAAAGGTCCAGGTGAAAGCTTTGAGGAGTGCTGGTTGCTTCATATTCTGGGAAGCAAGCCCATCTACAAATAAAGAACTTAGGAGAGGATTTTTAAAATATCTCTTGTTGAAAATCTTGTTCTCCTAATATATCGCAGTTGCTGAAGGCATCCTAGGCTAAGGTTAAAACAAGAGCGGAATGCCTGTTTTCCCACCAGACTGCTTTTACAGTTGTCCCAGACAAGGGAACATTGATACCAAAAAAGGATCAATAGCTTGAGATATTTGTACCATTTCCTTTTCTGCAGCAGAAACTCTAGATGCTAGATAAAAGGTTGTTGGTAAGAATGGAAGAGAATCCTACAAATATTTATTACTTCAGTCTATCAGGAGACCTACAAATGCAGCAAAGTCAAGTAGCAGAGTTTGCTACGACCACAGAATTGCCAGTTGTGGCTCAGGACAACAGAATTATTACACATTTATCTATGGCACAGTTACAGTGGTGATGCCAAGGGGGAATTATCATTCAGCAAAATGGTTCTCCTCTTTCTCTCTGTTTGTGGCACGTTCCTGAGCAAAGCTGTGCTGCTGTATTTTTCACTGGCTGTGCTGAAACTGTGACTGGTACGACTTTTAAAAGAATAACATTAGCACAGAGGAATTCTGCCGGCACCCAAATGAGAGTTTCTGTCCAGGGATTAAAGCATCTGTGCATAAGTGAAACACATATATATTATCCGTATGTGGGTTGAAAGATTTAACGGAGTTAAAACACACAGCTCTGGGAAAATCTTGTTAAGGGCCAGGTAATCCACATGTATAAACTAGCACGGTTTCATTGACACCAGCAAAGCTCTGCTGATTCACATCATCTGAGGATCCTCCTCTCATAAGTGTGTTTTTGTTTCTGCAGGGGAGTTCACTCAGCCCAGAATTAAAGTGGATGCCATAATCCTCAAAGAAAAGGGAGATGATTTTGGAAAGGTGATTTAATTCTTTCAATTTAGGAATTTAAGCCAAATTAGAATACGCTGGGGATTTCTGAACTGGATCCTACTCAATAGGGAAAACTTCTAGAAGTTCAGGGGAATTTAGAAGACCTCAAAAGCCTTTGGACTGAACTGCTAGTACTGGCCTTCTAGCCAGTGCCTAATGAGAGGTGACAGAGCATGACCTGTTATGTCTCAGGTGTTGCCAGAACGGAGATTTGTGGTGGATGTGTACTGACATGTGCAGCTATGTAAACTCTGCAGTTTTGTGATTGCATAAAGCCTTTTTATAGCTAGAAGTTACCTGAGTTCATAACGCATGCCTTTCCGGCATTCTTGATTATTTTCTATCTTGAGATCAAGCTGCAGAGATGACAGGTTAATAAACACTTCTCCCTCCAAAGGTAACTCTGTAAGAAACGTAATTAAGCAATGGAAGAAGTTGCAGACAATGGCTCTCTAGTCACCATTAATGGGCACAGTCTGAAGTCAAACATATCCAGCCATCAAAACTCAAATCTGTTTTGACAGTGGATGATTGGTCTCTTTACTCACTCAACTTTCCTCCCCTCCTCTCCGGCAAGTATTGACTCCAGACACCATATTACTTTTTAGAAATACTCAGGTATTTTTCTAAGCAAACAATAGCACAAATTATCCTTCCTCTTCCCCACCTTTGATCTATATGTTTTTTACCAGTCCACAGACTTGCCTTGGGCCTTGTCTCTGGGAAGACAGCAGACCTGCATTCCTGCAAGGTCTCTCACAGACCCTGCTTAGGGCAGCAGTGCAGATGCTGGTTACCATCTCCTCGTGGGTGTATCCAATTTCTGTATTACTTCCTCCCCACGCTGAATACTGTGTTAAACTGGAGACAGGGACCCCGAAGAAAGCTGTTCAATCATTTACTTTAACCCACCACTGAAGTAAAATACATCCCATGGAATGCTATTGGCTCTGAGAGTGCTTTGGAAGGACAGAAATTTTGTGTGCTTGTGCCTAAGGAGTACGGTGCAGGCAGCTGAGCTGGGGACCAGGCGCTCTGAAAGGCTGCAGCAGGACTCCTGGGCATGTCATTAACCCAGGAACGACTTGGAATTAGAGCCCTGCCACTTTCCCACTTTTGCCTTACTAAAATGAAGCAACTAATACCATGTTTTCTCATCATCATGGGCATGAGGGAGGACAGATTCTTTAAAATAATGATTTTAATTCACAGTACTTAAAAATAGGCTCTCAACTCTGTATGCTGGCATCTGAATAAAAGCAGCCTGACTTTGAGAGGTGCTAAGCATTTGCACCTCCCAGCAATGTGTACACGAGCTGTTTTGAAGATCTCCAAAGATACAGATTTTGTTCCCTGCCAATACCATTTCTCTCCTTCAGTACAATTTTATAGGCCATCCATTTTGACATTACATCAAATTAACATTAAAAACACACCTACCACTTTGGATAGAGATCTTAAGAACCCACTCTTCAGAAAGCGCAAGGCAGATGCCTATTTTGTGTTACAGACAAGTTCACATTTAACTTCGAACTTGTGCATAAGTCATGAAGAAATCATTTTGACTTCTGTGTTGTCCTGAACAATGACATTTTCCTGAATCAGGGACAAAAAGGGTCATTGGAAAAGCAGTGACAGCAGAGTAGATCATGTAATAAGCAGTTTAGCAGGGGCGTCTGTTTCTCTAAATGTGAGGCCCCAACAGAAAAATAATTACCAAGAAGAAAATTTGTTCAGTAAAATTTGAAAAAAAAAAACCAGAAACATTTCCCCCAGCTCCTCCAGAAGAATTAGCCTATGGAGTCAGGAATGCTAAAGAAAAGGGAGAGTGGATTCCTGTGAACTTATCTGAGCTTTTATATCTCTTCCATTAGGTAATTTTCAAGTAATGTTGATTTAGCAGTTTCAATTTCATTCAGAGGAGGCTAAACAATGTTAGATGTTAAAGTCTGCCTTTCAGGTTTGCTTTACAATTCACGATTGCTCTTTCTACTTTTAAGCCTGTGCTCCAATATATAACCAGTTATGTATTCCTTATTAAAAATGTACAATGTTTCAGAAAATTGAAATAGTTTTCAAAATTGTCCCCCACTGGTAATTCTGCATTTGATTGTCAAAAATGTTAATCTTTTCTTAGGCCTGAAATTATGAACCAGCTTTATTGGTCAAAGGCCATAATAATTTGAGCTCTTATTTTATAAACTCATTTCTGCCGAGTGATATCCTGATAGGAGCAAGAATAATAAATCACAAACATGTCCCCCAAGATTGCATTGTAAATGTCAAACTAGACAGGAAATTGTAATTAAAGAAAGGAAATTGCTACAAAGAAGCACTTGATTTTAAAATGAGCTAAGCACAGAATTTTCTAAGCATTTAATTATAGACCAATTTCAACTGACTGCTTTGCTTTTGCAGTCATATTTCTTATTATAACTCTTCTACATAATAACCAAGTCTCCATGCTTATGGTGGTCAGGAGTATTACTACATAACACTGCAAAAGCACAAGGATTACTAACTTTTCAGGAACTACTATCACGTTTTAGCAATATCAGAATTTTAAATCAATGACAATCTGATTTTAACTCAGCAACTGTAACAGCAACTCTACCTCTTGGCATCTTGCTCTTAAACAAGCAGCAGGACCAGTTCTGAAACACCTGGACTGAGAAACGCCTGGATGAGTGAATAATGTGGTCAGGGACAAACACTCTGCCATCACAAAAAATCCTGATTATCCACACAGGCTGCTACGGTTCCCATCCATCTAGAGAGCGCCTTTCGGTACCGTAGAAAAGGGTGCTATTCACTTCCTCTCCAACACAGGTAAGTCAGAAAAGAAAAGACTTAGGGAATAAACCAATGTGTTCTAGTAACACTAGACTAGAAAAACACTTAAATATACAGGTAGTTATACACTGAGCAATTCAGGACAGCCTTTTGGAGCCCTAAATTCTGCTATTGACACTCTGTTTTTTACTGATCTTCTGGTTCAAGAGAGTTAACATGCCTTAAAAGCCCCTCTTCCCATCTTCTCAGCCAGACCCAGGTGTTATTCCTCAGTTGCCTAACCATCTTTTTCTACCTCTTGTCAATACCACAGTGGTATAAATGGTAAGACTGAAGTGCACAGTTCTTGTCTTTTCCTTTAGCATAGCCTAAAACTTTATTGGAAGTAAAATATACTATATACCAGCACACTGTATCTTTTTTTGATGTGGAAAGACAGATATGCAGAAAAACTTTTCTACAAGACTGAAGATGGAGAAAATTCTGTTACACTGAATCCTCATTAGGACACAGCAAAATTCATGGAATACTTGACACTGCATATTTCCAGCTAGTAAGGAATATATCAAGATGCAGATGTGATCATTTGCACCCATAAGCTGACTGCAGTGGAAATATTATTCTGCTGCAGGCGCAAGATGGAATTGGATAAAGCCTAGTCAACTGGCAGATACCTACCAACCAAAGAATTTACTTGTTGCCTTGTGAATCAATATAATGACCTAAAATTTAACTACTCAAGCATTTAGAAGAACAAGGTTAATAGAAACAGTCTGATCTTTTACAAAGCAAATAAAAACCATTGGATGAAAACGGTGTCACAACAGAAGCAGCATTTTCTTCAAAGTGCAGCAGATATGTAATCGTAATGTAATGTAGTCATTATTTGGCACAGCGTCTAAAGACCTCCTATGTAGAATGGGATTACATTAAGTATAACATGCAAAGGAACACAATCAGTGTGTCTGATAAAGTAGATGTCCTGTAGTCCAGCATAGTTTACTTGCAGACTTCATCGGTAACCAGAGTTCTGGTGGAATGAGTGGACACAGAGGAACTGGTAATCTCAAGGGGGAAAAATGCACTAATTTGATTGGAAAGAGATGTAAAGAAATAGGGCCAGTAAAAAAGATGTGTCTTGGCAAGCGAACATACAAAAAAAAAAAAAATGGTGTGAAAGAAGCAGCAAATGTTTTGAGATTGTTTTCGTTAGGAAGAACTGTTGAATTCAAATAAAGTTGTTGTGGGTCAAATACAGTGCATCATTTCTGAGATACGTTCATATGAAAAGGACAGAGATGGAGAATAGGTAAGTGCTAAAAGAATAGGAAAAAGTAAGAGGAACCAAGAAATGAAGAGTAAGTCATTTGTGGGAATCATATGTGGACAAGAATATAGATGGAGAAGACCAGAGGCTCCCATAAGGAAGCAGAACCTTTGAAGAATGGATTCCACCAAGAGATAGAAAACCAAGCACAGAACCCAAAAGGAAGAAGGAAGCAGTGGATGTAAGGAAAGAGAAAAGAGAACAGGTCGATTTCTTTGTTAGGGTCTGTAGCAAAAAGCCATATTTGCCCCCTGCCAGCCAGCAAGGCACAAGGCAGGCTCAACATGAATGACAGGTTTGTGACCAAACAAAACCGCTGTTTGCTGGAGTTGGTACACAGCTCATTTGCTGGATCTGAATGTTGGTACAACACTTTGAACAACAACAAATTGGTATAGATGACATAAAACTTACTTTTTGGGTCAGGATGAATAAATATGTATCTATTTCTATTGGGCGTGATGTGTAGTAACGGTGACTGCAGAGGAGCTGAGGAAAAGGAGGATAGAGATGATGCTGTGATTGAATAAACAGCACAGAAAATAATCATGTCTAATAAAACATGCTCTTACCAGCGCACCTGGAGAATTCTCCTGCTTTACACAGCATTTTCCTCATTATTTCCTGTTTCTGTTTTCCTTCATGGTTATGGCTTTGCCACAGAAGTGGCATTACTAACACTGAGCTTAAATCCTCTCAAGTTAGTTTCAAACACAGAAGAGAGTGGCAATTTTTGCAAACCCATAAATTAAACTTCGCAGAACGACTGAATTACCTTGTAGAGCATTTTATAACCAGCACCCAAATGCTGGTCTGGCCAAGCTGTAGCCTGTGTCCAGTAAGGTTCAGCCACACTATGGGGAAGGTGCCAGCACTGGGATCTGGGTGGTGATGAGATTAGGGCCAACACTTGGGTGTTGCTTCAGAAAAAGCTTCCTTCAGCTAAACCAGCATTTTTGTCCCTTCATCTCACTGTTATTACTTTATTTCCTGCACATTTTTCATTGTCCCTGTAATTGTATTTATTTTTTATTTCTTCCTGTGCTAAATTCAACCCAAGTCTGCTTTTATAAATTCTTTTGAGAGAGATCATTACCTGTGCTTAATTCAAGCAATACTGCGAATGCAACCATTTCCCTGCTTACCAGCAGCGATAGCACGGCTTAAAACAGGCGGGAGCAGAGCTGGAGATGGCAGGCAGGAGAGTTTTGGCTGGCACAGAGAACTCACCAAAGGGGCTGTGCGAAGGGCAGGAGCTGCCATCTGCCTGCCCTCTCCTCTCGTACTCCATCCCCAGGCACTGGCTGCCCCATGTGGACGTGCAGCACTGCCACCTGATAAGCATCTTGTCTCTTTGGAAGGCAATCTTTCCTGATTACTGGTGAGCTTCCAGTGGCACGGACAAATTAATTTGGGGGGAAAAGAAATACAGTCTGGCATCCCACTCTCGAATGCTGCTCACCTCACGCAAGGTTTCCGTAACAGTGAGGTCAGGGAAGAAACACATCTCTCTGACAGGAAGATAGCACAATATATTTTCTGGCTCTATTGCACCCTCTCCACGCAATGTGTACTTGGCATTTCATGACTCCTTTGCCTCAGTTTCTCATTTGTAAAAATGAAGAGAGAAATCCTTCTCATCTGTTTGGGCTGTAAGCTCCTGGGCATAGACTCGGTCTCAAATGAGGTTTTGCAGCACGCAGCCTAGGAGGAGATATGTCTTACTGAGGGCCTTGATCCCTTTTAATACCAACTTAAAACTACTGAAAGGCTATTTACATTTGTCATAGTACTCATTAAGTTGTTAGAAACATCAAGTAAGACTACTAGTTAGCAACCAGCACCTTAATAATAAGGTGCGCAAGGGGGATAATAAGGCTCACAAGGGGGAGATATTTAAAATGTTGTCTCTCAAGCACTTCAGGAGGAACTCTGTTCGTGTTGAACCACACAGCAATCCCCACCCTGACCCCCCCAGCCAATTGCCAGCATACTGGAATATCACCACACAAACAGATATTTATATTTTAGCTTAATAAAACGGCTTTTTTTTTTTTTATAACCTGCAGTCTTCGGTGCTTGCCATCAGCTCTGCGTGCTCACAGGGGAAGGATCCCGAATTACTTGGCAGGTATTGCTAACACAGCGCAGGGAGTCATAAGTAGCAGCAGATTGTTGTGAATGTGGAGAATCAAGGCAGAGACACAGTAACATATAAAATGTATATGTACACACAGACAGAATGAGCGCATTTAAAAAGCCAATGCAACAGTAAAGCGTCACTCAATGCCCAGGGAAGGGAATTGCTGTGTTTATTGCCACCAGCGCCCCTGTGAATCACAACCCACATCACTGGAGTGGACCAAAGGCCACAGCTTTAATTCTTCAGGAAAGTCCCACATCAGAACAAACAGTCAAAATTTCAAGTGAAGCAAAAATTCCAACAAATGAAAAAATCTAACTATATCAAAGTAACTTTTTAGGACACAGTCCTCGTGCTTCAACTAAACCCTTCATATCCCATGAAAGCATTTCAACCTTATAAAAATGAAACATAATGATCATTTTTCAAACATCTTGATCAAAATCAGCTTTTGCCACAAAATTTTTGAGGCTGCTACATCTCTATTCTCCATCATGAAGGCTGCAGTGCTCTGTAACTTGTCAAATGCTGCATCACACAAATATCTTAAAAGAAAAAATTTTCTCTTTCCTGCACTCCTTGTCCTCCCTGACCAGTAACAGAAATAATCAAATGGGTGGGCAAGACCCGGCCCTGGGAAAGATCTCCACTATTTCTATACCAGGGGTAAAAGAAATCAGGGTAAAATTTTGTTTTAAAGAATCAGTTCAAACTGTAGAGAGATAAAACCTGGGATAGACACTTAGGATAAACATATCCATAGATTTTGTAGACTACATTCTGAAATCACGCTGAAGGAAATCCTGTGAGGGGCCTGTAGAATTTATCCGAGATCCCATGAGAAGCTAGTGGAGAACTAGCAGGCTCATTAATGCCAACCTATGTTACTCAGTAGCTCTTACTGGTCCACTTCTCTAACATTTTTTTCCAAAACATGGCTTTAATCTGTGAGTTAAAGTATCCAGATCCACAGGCTGGTAAGTCCCATCACTATGGTCAGAGCGGCATGGGCATAATTATCATCTGAGCCATCACTGGTGGGAGAAGTGTCTTGTATTCTTGCTTAGAGCGGGGGGATAGTTTTAGTTTTTCTGCTCTCCTGTTTGAGCAGAAAATGACAAGAAATCCAGAGGATCCCAAGTGTGTATGGGAAATTAACAGCCAGAATGAGGGTCCAGGGAAGATAGCTCAGGTCTGCAAGTTCCTTTTCACAAAGCTATTGAGCTCGACCAGACATGAAAAAAAAATCTTAGAGTTGATACTGCCTATATATGTCATAAACAGATGTAGAGCTGGATTTTGTCCACATAGCACGAACATTTAAAACTCTGTAAAGGCAGGATATGCAAACAAAGAGGAACACTTTGTGTATTCGCTCATACACTGACTTATAAAACTCAAGCTGATGGGTCATAAGAATATTTGAAGATGTTTACATGAAAATTTCACTTTGCTTGCAGCAGTAGCTGTTTCACCAGCATATTCTCCTGACAAGACTCTCTATATTAAGGCAATCTTTTTTCACTACAAGTTGCAGAATACTATTACCCAATTCTAGCAGATCTAGGGTGGTTATACAATGTGTTGTGTGAGAAAGCTTCTCAATTATTACTCACTGGTGCTTTCTGCAAAGAGTAAAGAACTTGGTACACTCTCTTGCTGTGGAAGTAAATAGGATGGCCAAGGTTCTCACTATGTGCCTACATCCCTGTGACAACCAAGCAGAAGATGAAGAGTCCTTCCTACTACCATAGCCCTGCTTTCCTCCTGGTTCCCACCTTAACGGAAACACAGTGCTACTCAACACAGCTGCCCTCCACTTCATCTGAAAAAGTCAGTATTAGAAGGCAGCCACACCATGGACAGCCTCTTTGGCCAGACCTGACAAGGCACAAAGCTGCCAAAATGCTCAAGCTAACCTGCAAGGACTGCCCTGCAGAGGGTGACAGCGTATGGTCAGGACACCGGGCACCTCTGCATCGCACTGTGCAGACAGATGCTGTGACGTTTATGGGCAAGTGACACCAGCACACCTCAAGCACACTCGGGGATGCCCATGCCTGACTTACACAGAGGGAGGTGGTGCCCTGTGCTGAACTTCTCACGGACACTACTGTGCTACTGCACGGTGCAGAAGCACACACCTTTGTGCCAGGCATAAGTTCTGTACCGCCGTGCTTTGAGTCAGGACAAGGCTTTGGATCCACACGGAGAAATCATAGCCAGAGTGAGTCCTGCTGTGCTGCTGAGTACAGCCTGGCTTTGAGGTGGCACGCAGAAGCAAAGGGGGGCCCACAATGCAAACAGAGCCCGTGGCAATCTCAGGAGTCACTGTAAAGTTACTTCAGTTTCTTAAAGAGGACAAAAGCTGAAAAATCTCAAATTCTCATTTTTTATTCATTCCAAACAATTCAGAAATGTGAATTTTCCCTAGGACAGGAAATTTTAGAAAATTCCCCTTTGGAGAACTCCATGGGGAGTATGTCACACACATCGATCATGGCAAAAAGTGCGTGGCAGCCCAGCCCTCATGGGGGCTAGGAAGCCAAGGCAGCTCATAGCCCACCAGCCTGGCAGCTAGAGGTCATGGGGAGCTTGGCGAGCCCAAGGATACGTAGAACTCCACAACCCCAGCACCAGGAAAGCAAAGTGCTGGTTGCTCAGGTGGCCTGGGGAAATCAGCAAGCCTCCGGGCAGCCTTGTCAGTGATCCTGGGAGCTTGCCAGGCGCTGCCCTCAAGGTCAGGCCTGGGCAAAGTGGGGTGGTCACGTTTCCAAACCAGGTATTTTGTTCCCTGGAACCAGCCTTTCCTAAACAAAACCACTTTCCACTGGCAAGGTTCTCTGAGACACCAGGCCCACAAACGCCCTGCTGTAATCATCATTTTCCAACCATTCTGCATCATTTTCTGACCTTTCTCTTGTGCCTGAAAGGGGAACTTCCCAGAGGGGCTCGATGAGGGCACAGGAGCGTGCCTCACCAGCCATGGCGCAGAGGCAGCATCTCCACCCCTCCAGCCCTGCCAGGGCTCCCAGCAGCATGCGGCTGCTCCTCCTTCACATGTGCCTCGTCCTGAGCAGCCCCAGTGGGGGTCTCTTGTACCGCACTGAAGGGTCCCTGTTTCGCAGACTGGCCCCGTACTTTCTGTCGGTTTAGCAAACTCCAGTAAAAGCAAACATTTCCCAAAATGCACCTCTGATTTATATACAATAATCTAAAATAAAACCTCTAAGATGTCAGTGCCAGCAGCATCCATATCACTAGATACAATCCAGACAGTTCCTACAATTAATGAACTGGGAAAATTACAGGTAAAAGAAAAATTACGGTGTGAAAAAGACCTTGAAAGGCAAGAAACAGACAAGGAGTTTTTTCTACTTTTTATTTCTCTTTCCCCCCCTTCCCTCACTACAATTTTATGCGTAATTGTTTGGTCAGTTTGTTCTTCCCTGAAACTTTTACTGAAATGGATTAGGTAAACCATGCTCTGAAACAGATTGAAAATGGAAAATATGTAAATATATAGCATATAACTTATAAAATTATATATATGTGTGTGTGGGTGGGTGCTGGAATAAAAAAGCTACTGTTACTTGCTGGTAGAACAACATATCAACAACTGTTGGAGCTGACTTGAAGGTTAAATATTAGGAAGGAATCCAATTTCTCTTGTCTATTCAGCTCAGCGGTGTGTTAGATTGCGGTTGGAGTGTGCTTACGGAGTGTGGGATATGAAGTAGGCTAATCAATCCCTGCTGCTTCATTCTCAGGTTCTTCTTATATCAGGTCCCTGCCCTCAGGCAGCCTTCAGCTTTCCAAAAGCCAATTCCATACAAATAAAAATTGCGACCTGCAGCTAGAGGGTGAAGCTGAGTTCCCCCCTTGTGATTAATCTCTTCTTGGGTGGCTTTCAGGAAAAAAAAAAAAAAAAAAAGAGAGAAAGAAAGAAAGGAAAAAAGGAAAGGAAAAAAAAGGAAAGAGAAAAACCATGCATGCTGCAGCCCTGTGAAAGAGTTTTCCTATTGAATGAGCCCAGTGCTCTGGAGCCAGCTTATCAAATGAAAGAATTCATTTTTTTTAACAGTGCCTCGTGTTGACATTGAGAAAATGAGCTATCAAACACTATGATTAAACTTCAGCTGCCATAATTGTCGTCCGAACAACTGCATGGTGGAACAGAAAAGCATTTTTTTTAACCAGCTCTATATGGTTCACCAGTAATACTCAGTTTAAAAGGTTGTTGCTGCTAGCAAGAGAAACAAGGCTTGAAATTAACTTTTTCCAATCCATAGACAAAATTAAACATAGGTATTTGAGTCACACAAACAACAGGTAAATCAGATGTGCTTTAAATTTTGTTTTAGTCATTTTATCTGCCAAGGGGTAGCTGCGGGGCATTAAAATACCTCAGCATTTTCTTGTTTCACTGCATTTGACTGGATGGATCCTGCCTTTTATTTTGAGAGCGGGAGAGACAGACAAAAAGAAGTGCAAGGAAGGATGCCTTAAATACTCAATTTGGTGCAAGTAGGGGCAGAGGAATCTAGAGATTTGTGGAGTATTTTCCCTGCAAATAAAATTAAAGATTTGATATGAGCAGGGGACAATCTGAACCACAATTGCCATGCTGCATGCAATTACTGCTCTGTCTCCTTTCTGGCCCAGACTAGTGCATTCATTCAGTTGAGACTTACAGGGATACTAAGTATTTTATATTAATTCTCAGCAGCCTTTTTACATACATCCTCCAGAGATTGTGGCTCATCAAGGAGGCTGGAGAAGTCCTTCAGGGAAGGTGGTTAGAGGCATGATATCTCAGGGAGGTGACACCCCCAGTGACAGCAGCCCTCTGGCCAAATGTAATACTTTGGGAAATGAGCTGTTGCACAATTAAATCTCTGCTTAAGATTGTTAAATAAATTCAAACACTAAGGACAGACGACGGTGCAGTGAACATGAAGGAAATAATGATGAGGAATAACTGAGGGCCAGGTTAGGAGAATATAAACAGTTTAAACTGGAATATTTCCTTGCCACTTTCCTGAGCTTCTGCCCTCCTGCATAAAGGAAGGCTGCACAAGACAGGGGCGTGTGCTGCAGCCGTGTAACGGGGCTGTAAATCAGGATGTGGATGAGGCTGTGCACATTTACCTCGGCTGAGGATCTGGCCTTTGCCTGGAAGGAAGAGTTTTCCCCAGCAGTCCTCACACCCCTATAACCAGCACTGCCCGCCATCACGTCTGCCCCAGCCCCAACGGCCCACAGCACTCACCGCCCCAGCAAAATATCTCCCTTTAGGAGTTTGCATTTCTTTTGTCAGTTCTTCCATCAAATTAATGTCACATTATTTTTTGAAGCTAAATGCTTTTTTTTTTTGCCTGTTTCCACCCTACTCTACCTACTCAAGCAGGTGTTTTTGCAAAGTCAATTACATAATCTGATCATCATTCTGTTTCCTGAACATATGGGAAGAACATTTTGAAATAACAATAACATTTTCATCATTTTTAGAGACTCTCACACTCTGAGCTTTACCCCTTTCCAAGAGTAAAGCTGATAATGTCTCGGGCTTGTTCAGGATACTCAGGAGTTGAGGCTATTGCTTGCAAACAGATTACGTGATTTGAGCCGAGAAGCTGGAGAAGCAGTGAGGTGCAAGATGACTTAGGCATGGGTAAGAGTTAGTAGCTGAGCTGGAGAGATAGGGACAGCTTCCAGAAAAACAAGTTTAGCAACAGATTGGATGTTGTTGATGAAAAATAGCACAGGTCTGCAAATCTAGGGAATGGTGTCTACTCAATACAAAAAATAAAAAAGAATTTGCACATGTACAACTAAGAAAAGCTCTGAAGTCGCTCAGATTTGTTACTTCCATGACACTCTCAACAGCCTGTTTAGCAATCTAGTTCTAGGACTGTGCTGGATGGCTCACACTAAGTTATTATTGTAGGGTTGCTTATGCATGCTGAGCTGCATTCCCATGTTTGCTGCGTGTTGGGTCACTCAGACGTACTGCCTGGATCACGACTATTTTCAAGCATCCTGAGCTGCTGGAAATTATTCACTTATCAGAAGTAACAGCAAAGATATTTGCGTGAGAAACAAAGATATGAAAAAGGTATTCTAAGACAAATTTTGGGCCAAGCTGCAGAGGCACTGGGCAACATATTATTCATTCATCATAAGTTCTGCAATATGAGGATGGCAAAGTTATAATCAATTAAGAAAACAGAGTCTGACATTGCAATACTCTTAGCTTAAGGAAACCAAATAAAATATCACAGCTTGTTCAAAAAGCTTATTTTGAAATCTCAGTATAAATAAGAGGTATAAACACACATTCTTCCAGCTAGCTTTTCGGTGACCTGTCTGATATATTTGCTGCTGTGCAGAAAGCTAAATTAGCTTTCAAGATGAGTCTTTCATAAAAGGTCTTGGAATTCCCTCTTATTCCTCATCTCCTGCATTTGAAATGTTTTGATTTAAAGAATCCAGTCTATTGTTCCTGTAATAAACTTAACATTTACAAAGAAATGAGCCTAATATGGTCATCTTTAGAAGAGGACACAATTTTGATCTTATTCTCAGGAAATCTTATTGAGCACCACTGCAAATGAACTCCAGACAGTATTGGAGATGTGAAGAAGCACCGATGCAGTAATACCTGCACGTTGTTTTGGCTTTAGGTTGCTCTTTGGCTAGAAAGAAAATGTGAAGTTTGGATGAGCTGGTGAGGAGGATGGGAACCCCTGGCCTCTCTGCACTTGGAAACTGTTCCTGAGGACATCAGCCTGCCAGGCTTTTCTCTGGGTGACAGAAGTACTGGGCTTTAACTTGCACACATTGTGCTAAAGCAGCAATAAAACTGTGACAAACTGACAAAAGCAGGTCAATTCACAGCTCAGGCTGACACCACTTTTTCAGCTCATGTATGTCGATTACCAGCCAAATTTCAGGTACTGGAGAGAGAGGAAGAAAAAGGCAGCACTGTAACACATCGAGATACAGCAATTGTGACTCACTGAGCGACCCAGGCAGCTCCACCTCTTCTGCTGTGTGTTTTGGCAGCCCTTACCACTGCAGGCATGTGTGCGATAGCTTGTGGGAAAAGCCCCCGGAGACACCCACAAACCAGACAACTTACTGACCCCCCAAACCAGATGTAAGCGCGAGTCTGCAGAGGAGACCCCAGGCAGATCCCGCGTGACTGGGAATCCCACGACCAGGTTTCTGAGAGGACTGGGCCGTGTGCTCACAGCCTCCCCAGGCACTGGTTAGACTACGGGCTATTGACATAGTCTCATGTATGTCAGTACCTGAGGATCTCTTGCACATGGGGTCTCTTTTCTTTTCCATCCTTTCCCGCAATCCCAAAGGAAGGCAACCATTCGTACAACACAGTATCTCTGTTTTTAAGCTGGCATGTTAATCCACTGATGCTTCTTTTTTCACTGTGTTCAAACTTTGGTTAAATGAATACTTTACAAAAAAACCAGAGCTAATCATATCATTGCTGCATGAGAATAGCTGTGACTGACAACCTTTCTAAAAACACAAGCCCATGACTCAGTGCACACAACTCAATTTTTGAAGGGCAAAATGAAAACTGCCTGGAAAATAACTTCAAAGTAGAAAAGGAAAAATCATATGCAGGATGAGAGCACAGCAGACACACAAAAAACTTGCTAAACCCCCAAATACCATCTACTTTCCTGTTACAGGTCATTCAGAGGAAAGAAGGATGCTGCATCCTCACATTCAGATTTAACTCCATTCCTATCTATATTTTTACCTTTTTATGCAGATTTGTTTGCCTCACTTTTGCCATGCTGCCTACAGAGAAATTACTTGTACGCATAAAGTATTTTTTTCTCCTTTTGCATTATCAACTGCCTGCCATGGCCTTAGGACCCCCTCTTTCTCAAAACTGTAGGAGTGAGGGCTGGACTTTGGTGTTCAAGACCAGCCTTAGATCTCTGAGTCCAGCCTGGGTATTGCAGGCTTAACATCACATGATCCTTTCTGATTGGGAAACATCTCACACACTATGGCTGCAGCTCTAAAGTAATAACAAGTAAATCCAAGGAGTTTTTTGCCTTTTTAAGGGAAAAATATAACAAAAGTTAAACAAGTCCCCTCTGTCAAACAATGACTAAAACACATAGCAGCTTCCTTTGGACAAGCCCAAGGCAAAGTTCACAAAAGTAGCTTGCTGCCTCCAAGGGACAGGAAATACTTACTCCTTCCCTGACTCAACCATCAAACCTCTTTCCTTCACAATGAACTGGAGTTCAGAGACAGTTGTGGGATATAAACTTTTATATTGTTTAACCTGATTACTGTACTAGATATCTGCACTGGGAACAACTATGGGAAAAGAAAGGGTTCACCTGTTTCCCACGAAGCTTTCAGTTGTGCTTATGCTGATGTTTCTACCACAATACCAAGCAAAATTAATCTCACCATTACAAATAAAAGAGATAATCAGCAGTTACCTTGTCTTCTATCCTTCTCAGGAAAGCTGAGGCAGGTCAAGTTAGGGTCCTAGCAGGAGAGTCTGAGGTATCAGGGAAGTACCTGCAAGAAAATAGATTAAAAGTTCTCAGGAAGGCAGTCCAGGCTGCTTGCTGACATCAGGGACTTCTGGAGCTCCAGAGGCTGGGCAAAGAGTGAGCAACCAACAGGCGAATGCTTCAAGAGAAGGTATAGTGATGGAGACATTGAGAGCTGGACATACAATTGATTCAGCAATGTCAGCTGTCTGAGTTCTGGGAATGAATTGCAATTACAAATAGTCCTTGGCAAGTACCAATGTAAAGTGAGTCTGTTTTTATCTCACAGCTGAACAAATGGCTGAAACAGAGAAAAGTAATAAAGACATAGGTCCAAGTGCTCTGATGGTGTGTGTAATTGCAGCTATACTGGTTTTAACAGAACTCCACCTATTTACATGAGCTGTGACATGTAGCTGTGATTGTCCAAGTGGTTTTCCATGGTCAGGAGCCTACTAGGCATTCATAATAATTGCAGTTGGTAGCACTGCCAACTCTTCATGCTGCCTGACACTTCCCAGTCATTCCAGTTGATCTTAATTTTGCCAGATATCACTAATTCAGGCTGGAATTGGTATCCTGGATATGTACTACGTTGTTGAAATTGTCACCAATACCAGGTGCCCCTTCCAAGGATGAAATTAGAGAAAAAGACACTGCTGTGCCTTTGTTCAATACATAAATATACTTTTTTCCCCCAATATATGTTTCTGTTTGGTTTCTGCCACCTAATTACAGTGCTACACTCTTTCCACTACAGAAATTTTGCAATTTAGCAGAGGGAGAAGAGGAGGGCATGTGCCGGTGTTAAGACTGTGGGCCTTGCTGCCCACTGAAGAGGATCAGGTATTGATCTGCTCCTTATCAATTCTCCTCACATTGGAAGGAGTCTGTGTCTTATCTTTCCAGTTGGGCTAGTTCCCTCTCATTTGATCACTGAAGAGAAACCTAAACATGGCCAAGGTGTTGGACAAGAACATTCTGGTCCGGGTTTGTTGAAGACTGTGCAGTAAGGCACATCTCAACAGGAACAGGGTGTCAGGTTATGGCCCTCAGTAAATATTCATCACCATGACTTGCTAGGCTGTGTTAATCAAGAGAAATGACAATATATCTCTAAAAAGATCTTTGTGATTGCTTACGTTATTATGGGGAAGCATTCCCCCTGCTTTGCGAAAATGTTCCACACTTTCTGTATGTTTGACTTCAAGAGGAGAGAGTAAAATTAGACAGTCTGCTAAATCAGATCTTGTTATAAATTATTATTCTATAAAGTAATTGAAGAGATTATTAGAGCTAATGATTACTTTGTGCTTCTATCTAGAAAACTATACTCGAGGCCTGTCAGCCTGCTTGACAGAACTGCATTTATACCCTTTTTGGGGAATCATCCGGTATAGTGGCTATTTCAAGTCCATAGGAAGGTAGGTAGAGGTGCTCCACTAGCCACAAAACCAATCTGACCACCTTCTTATTTTGGACCAGACTGTCAGCGGTGTAAATTGACATAGCTCCACTGATGCAAAGTTTCAGACAGGCTTGAAAAAAGTCCCAGTTCCTGTTCCTTCATTCCAGTGGGGCTGTACTTACACCCAACTGAAGATGTGGTGATTTGTTTTTAAACATGCATGAAGCATTATTTCCCGGAAATAGTTCCCTTTCACTTTGGGCCCTTCAAAAAAAAGTATCAGGAACCCTCAAAAAGTAAAAGGAAACAGAAGGGTTGAAGAAAAATGACTTAATTCAGTGATATTAGAAATAGACATAGTGATAAAAGAAAACTTCAAAAAGGCTTGAGTGGAATTTAAGATAAATACATTAATTAAGAAATAGTTAACACTAATCTAAAATTTCCTGGAGACTTAATGAGTTTGGAGCCACTAAAGCTGCACTAAGCACAGGAGACATAATCAGAATCAGAACTGACACATAGCTCAAAATCATTTCAATTATCTCTTTCACTTACATTAGCCAGAAAAACAGCAAACAGTCAATGGGATATAAGAAGCATAGTCAAGGCAACATCAAGGGACAACAGGCAAAGGCTAGGTCATACAGTATACTGAGAAGAGAGCTTGACCTTTGGAATTGAAATATAGGCATTTTAAGCTCCAGTGGAATGTATCAGAATGGCCTTTTTCAACTTAAATGCATAAAAGGTCAAGGGGAGGTCAGATTTGGCTTTGGGTTCATCAGCACAGAGCATATCCCAGCCCGTTCTTTATTCATTCTCATTAAAAAAAAAAAGGTTTTCAAAGCTCTCTGGTATGGCATAAATATTCATTTTCCAGGGCCAGATTTTCAGTTGGTGTAAAACAGGATAACTTCACTGAAATAAGGAACCTCTGCCAATTTATACCATCTCAGAATCTGGCCATCCTGTTCACATTCTTCTAAGATACAGAGATGGCAATTTTGAAACTTTTCCTGGCGCAAATGCTTCCAACAGTAATGATGCATGTTGAAATTTGAGACTTTGACATTTAAATTGTCTGGGGTTTTTCTTTGAAAGGCATGGCAGGAGGTACCCTCCAGAAGAGCCAAGGAGAGAGTAAATACTGCAACAATCTAGTTTACTGCTTCTCTATGTGCTCACACTTCAATAGCAGTTTTATGTCTTTTTCAATATTCCCACAATTCTTTTTAGACAGGAAAGAACTTTTCTGTTCCCTTATAAATTGCTTTGAAAATGGAGAAAGACAAAAAATAAAAGGGCCACTCATGAATGACATTGCCACATTAACACAGCGAGGAGAAACCCAGTAGCCTGCAATAGGACTATGCATCCATAACAGGGCAGCATTTTGCCTCTCATACCTCCCCGATTAATAACATACAAACGATATGAATGTAGGGTGATCATCCAAAGGCAAATGAGAGGCCATCTTAATGAAAGAAGTATCCACAGTTACTTAATTTGAGCATAGGTCAGCCTCCTTTCTGCAGGAAAGGATGTAATCAAGTCTGACGCTGTTCAGTGACTGTTTCCAAAGGATCACAAATTGTGTGCCTTACTGCCTGAACCCAGGTATTTCACATCTTAGTTTCTTAGTGCACTAAGGTAATTTCTAAGATATTGGTGAAGAAAAAGTGCCTCTCTTAGGACAGAGAATCTATTTGAAGAAATAAAATATCAAACTTCTGCTGCCCTAGATAACTATTTTTATCCTAAAACGGGTAATAAATAGGAGTTTTTCTTTCTTTTTATTTTCATTTGGAAGAGTTTCAGATTACACTATTCAACAATTTTCAGAGACTTTTGGGGAAAAAACACAGCTCACCCCAGGTAGCATTGGTTTTCCTGTGGCATTTCTTAGTCTTTACCCAGTTTCACTTCTGTCCCTCAGCATGCAGGACAATCAACATAAAACCAGTCACTATTTCTCCATATTGAGAGTCAATTCCAAGGAAGAGAATCTCATTTTATTTTTTATTTTATTTGCCTGTAATATGCTTATTCTTAAATGAACATTTTAGACACAGATTCCAAATTATGCATTCATTGGGAAGATTAACTCTGATTAACAAATTCATGCTAAACAACTGTGTTTAATTGGATTTTTGTAAGTAGCTAAATGTGAATGCTTCTCAGTTCTTCTATGTGGAAAACAAAACAAAAAGTAATTTAAAAATATTCAGTGAGGAACAAACTCTTGCTGCTGACCTATCTTCATTGGTGATGTACCCTTCTTCCCTGCATTCCCCTGCAAGCAAAGTTCCCCTAATCTAGTCCTACTAATGGTTAAAGTTATCTGTCTAATCAAACTAATTAACACTGGTGAACGGAGACATAATCATAATAGAAAGCAAATGCCAGTTTTGCAAAATGAAAACGCCATATGTGCCGTAATTAGTGAACCACAGGCACTTTTTATAAATCATATTTATTAGTTCGTAAACAAATCAAATCGTAAATGAAATGAAAGTTACCGTTAACAAACACCAATGAATACACAGATACGACGACTGGCCCTGCTGGGTGCATGCTGCAATGACCTGTGTAAGGGTACCCCCTCTTCTGAAAGTTCCCTTAGAGGTGTCCAAGGCTTTTTACTAAGTACTTCTGCGTCATCTTCTTTAAGTCACAGCATGGATGTATTAGCTGATCTAGGGAAGCTGCAGTTTGATCATATGGGCTGTTCTTGTCTAGAGACCAGATGGTCATAAATTAGGATATTCAGGTTACATGCATGATGAAAAATGTAGTACTAATAAGTACTCTAATAGCGTTCTACAGCAGACCAGGTTTCACCAGAAATTTAATGTGGATTTTGTCACCTCACATAAATGATGATATAGTATGAAATATAGTTAATGTCAATCCCCCCCACCCCACCCCAAAACCTGACAAAACCCATGAAGCTCTACTTGGCTGTAAAACCCAAATCTTCTCCCTTTTACTGGTGGTGGCCAGGTCATTCCTTAAAGGCGATTATAAGAAAAGACAAAAAAGGATTTGGAATGAGAACATTTTTGCAGGTTCATAAATTCTCCTAAAAACTCAGCTTAGAGGAGTTTCAATTACACCTTGATCACTTCTTTCTCACTAAGCAGCTCAGTATCTGGCTGATAAAACCCAGCCAGCAGAAGCACACTTTTAGCTGGCTTCCGTGACCGCACAAAGGGCTATTTCACACCCCAGACACACAGGTTAGATACATAGTATTGGAGAGACACACCACCCACATATACAGTATTGGAGGCTCAGACTGAAAAATCTGACTCAATGCTCCCAAGAAGACAGTTAAAATTAAGAAGGTTTGTAATAAAGAGCACACATCATTACAAATCCGATCACAATTTTCACAGCTTTCCTCTCCCAAAGGAAATACTGGCAGCAGAAAAATGATGAATAGAGATGTTTTTGGAGCTACAAAACCTACGTCATTCCTCTAGTTGTTAAAATAGTCTATAGGCTGAGACCTCTTCTTTACATTAAGTGCTCTTGGATTTAATATATCCTGGCTATTTCCAAGCTTTGGGCAGAGACCAGCTTTCCTTTCTACAGTTTTGCTTAAAACACTGCAGAACTTGGTCTTTTCTTGAACCCTTTTGCTCTCAACAAAATGAAGTCTTTGACTCCTGCAGCTTGTTCAAACTAGATCAGATCATGGATTTTCCTAAGTGTGAGGATATTCAGATTTGAGACTTAGCTTAGTCACATCCTTCTTTCCAAGCTGATGGTATGTATCTGGTGAAGCAGTGTTTAGGACATGCTCTGAGGTCTTGGCATGGTATATGCTCAAATCCCCAACTTGCAAGGTGAGAACATAGTGTGAATTTGGAAAGCAGAATTACAAATCAACTTTTCTCCAAGAGGTAAGTAATACTGTTCCCTTTGGTGCTCATTTTGAAAACATTAATTAGAGTGGGTATTTAACGTGACTCTCTTGTAGTATGTACATGAATAGCTCAAACTAATCTCACCCTGCCCCAGCAATTCCAATGTACGCTGTAACAACGTCTGAAACATTAACAGTGAATTAATTATAATTGTGCAGTGGCGCCTGGCCACTTTGCTTTCTGTCTAGTTTATCTTTATTTTAGACTAAAGAAAACAACAATGAAAGAACAAACATGCAATAAAATCTGTGCAAGAGACAGAAAGCGGAGTATCCCCATTTTGGTTCCCCTTTTGGCTATACCCCCCATCTGTGGGGGAAGCGTCCTTTGTACATTTAAAAGTGCAGCACGGAGAAAAGACTCAAAGCTGCAAGCATGCTGTGCATTTAAATTTGATCCCTTCTTTGTTTGTTTATTTTCCTGTATTACTTTGGATTGGACAGGAAAATTAAGCATTACAATACAGAAACAAAGGCCATTTTCATCGTATATTTGGCCTGGCCAAGATTAAGAGGTAATACCAATATCGTGAAAATCCTGAGCAGGCAGGATTTTTCCCCCACAATAACTGAAAAGAATCCATAGAATCATCTGAATACTTGTGGATTTTCCAAAACAGAGCATTACCAACCACACATGGTCCAAAATAGCCACTCGAGGTTCCACAAAACACATGAAATTGCCTTTAAAATTATTATATTTAAAAATAACAGTAACACAACACTTTTCTTCCTCTCTTTTCTGTCTTCTGAGCTCCGTGGTTACTTTTATTTATCTAAACATTCAAGCAAAGCTTTTCATGAAATCTCTTGTTTCCAAGACCTGGGGCTGTAGGACAGTTTCCCAATCTCTGTCACAGGCCCTGGGATAAAATCACAAAAGACTGACCACTGCAAAGCGCACCACCGATGCCTCCCAGCTCGGACTGACTCCTGCGGTTGGCAGAAATGCCGCGTGAGGTGGACTGAAGGGCCTCACATGTCTTAGCAACCTGGGGTGGGATTTTTACACTCACTAATACCAGCAGAAGCTAAGATTAGTCCTAGCTGCTCTGGAAGAACACAATTTAAAAAACCTTGTTCTCCCTTAAATAGGTGTGTTGAGTCTGTTTGTCATGGAGCAGAGAGGTAGCAGGAGAGAGGAAGACCTATGATATGCCAGAGAAAAGGAGGTGTGGGGAACCTTTGTGGAGAAAGCAGAACCAAGTATAAGTCACTCGTACAAATAGCCATGGGTTCTCTCCGGTCAAGTCCCTCCGCAGCACTCAAATGCTCTTAACCTTCTATTTTGCTACTTCTGAAGAGTAGTTTTAGCCTCATCTTTGTGCAGAAGGTATAAAGCAATCTGAACTCCCACTGGAAGTGCAATTTCAGAAAAAATGATGGGACACCCATCCAGTACCGCCACGATTCAGGAGGACCAGCCCTATTCCTGCTGAAGACCACGTGGGATTTCTTAGCAACCAACATGAGCTGTAACAGCGGAGATACCTGACTCTGCAATAGACTGATGAGTGACTACGAGCGGCAGTGAAAAGACCCCTGTTGATTTAAATAGCCATTAACTGTTTAACTAACTAAACAGGGTTTATGGCTGCTTCACATTAAAGCTGGTAGATATCAGTGATCTGACCCCAGCATTGTAAACAGCAAGACGGAGCTTTAATTTGCTTATTCTTTGAAGACTGGCCTTTTAGTGTTCTAATAAAGCAGGAGTCTAATCTACACAGGATAAACTACAGTATGTTTTAAATAATTCTGCTACATAGTTAAGCAGTCATCACTGCAGGAGGACAAAGACCAAAAAGATTAGTTCATACCAAATATTTCTCTTAAGCGATGATGTTTTCCCCTCCTAATTTGGTTTCCTTACAACAAACTTTGCCTTCACAATTATTCCCTTGATTACTGTAAGAGTGCCAATGTAATTTAGTATTTGGGTCTGGCACACAGAGCCTGGCAAAAAACCTGACTCAAGCAAGTTTTGCTGCAGATTGGAGATTCGGCTTACTGCACAGAAAGCAGTTTTCTATATGAAAACTATTAAAGTATATGAAGAGTAATTAAAAGCATCAATTAAGAATGTGAAATACAAATAATTTTCTATTTGCCAGAAAACTTATTCTGACATACTAAAATGGGTGCTTAAAAGAAACTGCGATGTGGGCTGCTACTTATTCAGAGCTCTAAAATACTGCCAAGCGGTGTCTAAACGTATCATTTGATGTGGTATTTCTAGAAAAATAATTTATTCTTACAATTAAAATTAGCACAATACACTGCCACTATGTTCATTTGTATGAAGATACCCAGAAGTGCCACTGCTATGCTGACAGTTAAACTTAATTCTCTAAACAAACTTGTCTTTTCATGCGTGTGGAAGAGAGACAACCTGATAGACTCTACACTCCAGCTTTCCTGTGCCAGAGAAATGGGCAACAGTGCTATCAGTTGCCCCCATGCATTTTCCTGAAATAGTTCATTTTTACTGTGAAATAGTAAGCATTTAACTGATATTTCATCTTAATCTGTGAGAATTATGGATGTATTTAAGGGCTCTATGGCAGCAATTTCCTGTTTTAGATACAGTTGTGTAGCTTTTTCCTATGGAGAGTTATTGCAGAAGGTTGGACTCCTTCATTCTGCAGAGTTAGATTCAAAGAAGAGCAGAGACATTTCTACAGTGGTCTTTGGCAGAATGCAGCAAAGCAGGCAGTTACCCACCACCTCACATACAATTGCTCAAAAATGTTATGAATGAGGTTTTAATGGAAAATGAGAGTTTGAACAAACTTCAGTCAAATTTACTTTGCTATTGCTTGAGAAGTTGCTGCTGTTAGTCTCTAGAATCTGATGCTGCATGTCAAGATGTTATCTACTTATCATATTTCTGGCATTGACACACAATCCTGGGGAGGAAGATGCACAAAAGAAAATTCTAGATCACTTCATGCCAAAATGAGAATAACCTCTCTTAGCATGTGTGCACACACACACACATGCAGCATTGAGAGACAGAGTGCTGCTGCTGGAAAAAGCAGGACACCAGTTGCCTTTTGGCACTCACACTTTGCTAAGATTCTGCTCAACAAAATAAGTACTCTTCTGCTCGTCAATGAAAATAAAGAATTCATGAAAACAAAGAATTCTTTATGGAAATGAAGCAGAACAAATTTTTTTATTGTAACACCCTCCTCCTGTACTGAAAGACAAAATGGTAGTAGCCTGATACATGCACCAAAAGGGGAAGGTTACGGTACAAAAAATGGGTGCACTGAAGGATTGGACCTGCAGTATATGGCATAGGACAGTTTAAGATTTATTATCGAGCCATCCATAAAAGGGACAGTGAAACTTTCCCCAAAGTTGTGGAGGTTTCTCAGGATAAGATTTTGGGGCCTCATTAATTAAGAAATTACTCAAGGAGGAAATATATACAAAGTATTCCCTCATACTGATGTGAGACAACAAACACTGGGGACTGTGTATCTCACCTATGGATGTCTTACACTATAGAAGAAAGGAAAAAGGAGAAGTATCATTTTCGCATTTTAAGATAAATGTACAATTCTTCACAAACAAGAAGATGACGTGTAGCCCTTTGATCCAATCTAATAACTGCATAACATCTTGTCCCAAGAAGACCTTGGAAACAGACTGAACTTCAAAAGGCAGATTAGTCTTCAGACCCTTTCAGGAAGACATCAACACACACATTCCCTTGCCATGTGCTATGTTCTGCCCTCCATTCATAGTCAACTCAGAAGCTCAGGCCAAGGCAGGGTCGCTTGTCTGGGAGTGCAACTTCTCAGAAGCCAGATAAAACACAATAAGCAAGCAAGCAGCTGAAATGTACGCATTGGTGATGTGTTGCATCCAAGCAGGGGCATGAGAAGAGGAATTACAGCTAAGAATAGCCTGAGAAAAGGACTGTCTTCTTCAGCAGCTCCAGCAGAACTGAGGAGTACGGCTGACTCAGAATACTTTATTTTGGACTCTAAGAGATGGTGGGTCTTCACCAAACAAAAGAAATATTCCATTGCACCCAACCAGACCAACAATTTCAGGTGAGCTCAGCAAACACATCCTGAAAAGCCCATTAGATAGTTTCAATTCAACTCTAACACGCTTCTTTATAGGTCACATTCCCTCTGCACCTACCTGTGCAAGTAGGCACCTACCTATTCCTCATTTTTGACTA
The DNA here is from genome assembly GCA_009769605.1 of Bucorvus abyssinicus. Classification (NCBI taxonomy): domain Eukaryota; kingdom Metazoa; phylum Chordata; class Aves; order Bucerotiformes; family Bucorvidae; genus Bucorvus; species Bucorvus abyssinicus. The sequence goes on from CM020043.1 coordinate 8,000,565, forward strand.
CATGATCATGCTCAGCTTGAAAAGCCTTATTTTCACTTGCTGAGTTTAACCCTTTAGAACTCCTGCTGTAGCCATGTCACAAGAGTATGTTGGGAAAAAAAAGGAGCTATAAAAAAGGGATGGTTTATCCCTTTGTCAGCTCATCAAGTGAATAATCCTAACTGTGAACCCAAATCCTAACTGACCCTTACTCAAAGCACGGTAGCAACAGGCAAAGTTCTCATCTACTTCCCTTGCAAATCACAGTCAATTGTATTAAAATATGTTTTAGAAACTCATGTGCTGGATCACCTGAAAACAGTAGTCTCAGTTCCCTTGTATTTTAAGCAAGATACGATGGTAAATCTTCCCACCAGAAGAACAATATGTTAACCCACTGTGCCACCTAATCCCTAAGAGTCTCACTTTGAGTGTACAAAAATAATTTAGGGACCTAACAGTTTAAAACTGTCTTTTCTGGTGCCTAAGTGCTTCATTTTAATAGATATTAGCTGTTAAAGGTACTCATTTTAACAATGACATTTACAGCTTTAACCAGTCTATCACAGAGCACAAGTGCATCACTTAGGAGGATAGTACTGTTTAAAAAATAATCTACCTCCTTTAATGCATATTGGAGTTGATGTCCAATTAGGTCCTTTTAACCCTTGCGGTTTTTTTCAGGAGCATGAATACATTTCAGACTCTTTTAGTTCAACATTGAACTAAAAGATTCTTCCACACAATCATAATATTCACTTACGTCTTCCCTTCCATTTAAATTCCTTTCCATTAATTCTTTTCAGTTAATTAAGCCTCACAACATCACTGCAAAGAGCTTAAGAGCTACCATTCCTCAGTTTGGGGTTGCAGACCTAATCCATTTGAGATGGATGGAATAACTCCCACTCTTTTGAAGCAGGACAAAGAACTAGGCTTTTAAATATCATGGAAAAGACTCCCATCAGTTTACAAGGGAATTGGGTTGAGACACAGGTGACTGAACCAACACCATGCGGCATCACAAAGCTTCTGAGAGATCCCAGATGTACAGATTCCTGCGTATCTGTAACCACAGCCCTACCCTTCTTTTGAAACAAAATCATGAGACAGTGGATGATGAAGAGAATGGAAACATGCACTGGAAATCTAAGAAGCTGATCCCTCCTTTGCTGCTCAAGGCAGAACAACTGCCATGCTAGATCAAACAGCAAATCCAATTAACACAGTATATCCTCTCTCATAGCGGCCAGCTCTTAGGAAAGAATATAGGAATTATGTTACACAATTTTGGCTTCTCAAAACCAATAATTTAAACACCTTCCTGAGCCAGACCTTGTATCCAGACCAAGTGCCCTTAAATAACACTGCAGAATTTTCTGGTCTATCTCCATTACTACTCAAAATGGAGAGTTAGGAAATGAAATGAGGGTATGGCTCCCTGAGCAAGACGGGGCCTTAGCCCTACACAGAAGTGAGTAATGTTCATCAGCTGACCGGAGGTCATCTGCTGGCTCTATAGCATCCATAGGGACTGACGCTGTCTCTCTGGCAGTGATTGGTGGAAGGTATTGCACTTCTGTGTGAGCTTGTGCCTCTCCATTTTCCACTGAATTCTTGCAGGTGGGGGAGCTGCTGCCATCCCCAGCAGCAGAAGTCCAGCATAGTGGGAGACTCCAAGGAAGCTTACAGCAGCTGGAAAGTCGTCCTCACACAAAAGAGCACCACCACCCTCATACTGAAGTAGCTTGCTGTTGAGCTCCAAGCTGGAGGCATCTCCCATGACTTCAAAGCAGCAGAGCTCTCTGCTCGTCGCAGTTGGGCAGCCATTTGCCAATAATGTGTCCATATGGGCCTGTGTGAAGTAAGGAAGAGACAGCATGTGGGGCTGCACACGCTCCACCGACTTCTACTTGCGTCCCTTTGAGGTGAGCGACGAAAACTACAGAGCCCTCCTGAAACACGGGTATGCCACCAATGTATGCAGTGAATAAATACTTTCTCTTCTGTTTCCTAGTCTTTGCTTAATAATTCGTAAAAGACTCCTTGCTTTCCAGCCGCTGCTGAGCAATAAGTAGCTATTTTTAGAGAGCTAATCATTGTGACTCCACAATATTTCTTCTGAGTAGTAAAAACTCATTTGCACTTGCTTAATCTTACACAATTTGCCGTGCAGATATTGTCAGGGCTCTCGTTTTCCAGTGAACGTTACTTTAACTGTATTAGGTAATGGGACATCCCTCCACAGCTTCTTATAGGCCACTTTATATTTGGATTCTCTTGCTACATCATCATGTTCTATAGACTTGAATGGCCACAGTGCTCAGATTTCACTGCATTGCTTAGGACTTGGAAGAAAGGTAACTCTGGGTGGAGGGGTATTCTTGTAGATAGATTTTGATAAGGGGTCCACATTTTTTTAATATTGCCTGTCACATCTGAACTACCTCATGAGGAACGCAGCATAAACAGTGGTTTGAATACAGGTGTCTGAAAACTATTAGATGAATAGTTTAAAACCAGCCTTCTATCTGTCTGCCTAACACACTGAGTTTCTTCGGAGGTTATCACGCTTTAGCAGGACAGCAACAGAAAGTAAGCAAGACCACAGAGCACATCAGATACATTATCGCTTAGTAACTAGAGGTTAATAAAGCCATTTCAGATACAGAATTAAAAAGAGATTAAAAGTCATCTTCTTATCCTGAAAATGATGTAACACCATGTGCAAATTCAAGGTTTGACACAAGGGTACAACACCGCATAAAAAGATAAGTTCTCAGGCCCCAGTTCAGGAAAGAGTTTCTCATTAAAGGACTAGATGTTCATTTTATCTCTTGCTAAAGCATCTCTGCTTTCTGAATAGTAACAGATTTAAGTGTCTGATGTAGTCTCCCAAATGGGAAGTTGTAATGTCAATTAAGTTCAATTCACTGGGTCTAAGGCTACTTACCTGAAACAAGATACTGATACATTTGCATACTATAAATGACAGCTTGAGCATCTGCAGAGGAAAAATGCTGGCCTGCTGATAGGATGTAATTAAGACAGAAAGAACTTGGAGATACTTTTTTCCTTTGGCAGATCATGCGAAAAAACCCAGGAAATGGTCTCAGATTCCCACCAAAAGCTGAGTATAGCACATATCCATTCGTATTCACAGGATTTCAGCAAGCTCAGAGCACTCTGTAAGAGGTGCTTGGCAGCCATGAATGGAGCTAGATAAAAGAGGTAGTGTCCTCCTATGGAGCACTGAAGAGTGGCTCATAGGAGCCACTGTTCCCTTGTGAACTGAAATAAATCAGACAAATGGGTCATGTAGAACATCAACAAAACTATGGACAAAAGAACATGCAAAAAAAAATATAGAAAATTAAAACACTCTGCACTATATTAAAAACACTCTATCATAGAGTTCTGTGCATGTGTTTGTAAGTATGTTATGTATGAAGTTCTGAGGAACAGAGATCAAATTATTAGATAAATAAAACCAGGTAATAATTAAAAGAACTTTGTACTATCAAAAATAGCATGGGCTACAAAAATGCCTGGGAGATCACGACAGGTGTATTAAACTATTGACAAGCTGCCCAAAGTGCAGCTTTTGAGCTAATAACTTTGTGAAGGCTTATTTTAGATACCAGGTGTGATGATTGGGTTCTCGTCCTAAGGAGCCGATACCATGCAATACATTTGAATTTCCCTGTACCCATCGGGGCAAGACGCAAAATACAAAGGACATCCTAAGACTGACATCTCAGAGGTTTGTGAAGTGTTTGTGTTCTCTCATATAAGAGAAGGAATGCCCAAGGGTGCACAGATGACAGATGTAACCCCCTGAACAGCCAGTAACATGTCACAACCAGAAGATTAAAGGTGAACATGAAAACTGTCCAACTTCTATTTTTGTTTCCCATCTGGGTTTTTGCAAGAGAAAGAAAAACAAAAGAGCTGACTACTGACCATAAGGGATATCCATATATCTCTCAGGCAGCAGCATGGTTTCACAGACAGGCCGTTTTCACCCATCCAGCCAGCAGACTTGAAATCTCAATCTTACTAATAAAGATTTGGGGTCAATCACTCTGCTGTGTTTCCTTTTGTCTAGTTAAGTAACACGACATTAACACAAGCAGACCTCAAATTTCTGACTGGTTTTTGGCGAACACGTAATCCATATGATTTGCCCCCCAAAATCAATGAATGACTTAGTGACTTCACTTCCTTCACAGGGACTTCTTGCATGGGAAGCAACAGCCACTATGTGAATGTATCTCAGTCTTGCTAGGACCACTTTCTACTGAAAACACACCAAGGTCTTGTCTTTTACAGTCTCTGGAAGTGAGACCAGGACTGCCTTCCATCATACTCCTCAGCTGGTAAACTTTTTGTCCTGGGAGCTTATAATGGACCTTTTGTGAGCAGAAGCCAGCACCAGCCAGGTATGTGTGAATCTGTGGCTCAAATTTTTCAAATTCCTCAACATTAGCATCCACAGTGCTGTTGATTTGTGTCCCCCAGTTACGACACTGAGGTTGCTAATGTGGTCATTCCTGTAGGACTCATATCCGATTAGCTGAAAGAACAGATGTGCTGCTTCTAAAATTCACATTACCCATTTCCACCTGTGAGAATAATACCATCAGCTCGCCAATTACTCATGGAGATTCAAGTTTGAACTCCAGACCCAAATCTTTTTACAAGCAGTATGTTTAATGAATCAGTAGTGCACTCTGCAAAAATGCAACTACACTGGAGTTGGAGAAAACATCTGTCTCTGATGTGTGCCATTGTGATGTTTTATGTCGGTTTGCATCAGTCAAGCTGCAGTTTAACTCTGTTTCAGGGGGTTTTTTTACATGCATCAAAAGGTTTGTCATTTTTCTGTGATTTAGGCAAAGGTAGGTTAGGTAATAAAATTCAGTGGGCTGGCAAGCACTGAAGCAAACCTCAGCTTTTAGCTTTATGTTCCCAGTATGCCTACATTTCCAGTGGGTAGTGGTCATATGTCTAGAGAAAATGAATGCTAATGAAATAGAAAGTGGTGAAAAGCTGCTATAATGGTAGAAAGTTGCTCAGCTAATAGAACAGGTTCTGATAGAGGCAATGATAGAGCTTTCCCAGAGCTATAAAAAATAATTATTTAAATATTTATATGAGCAAAGAGTGGAGATCTGGCTGTAGAAAGGAGGGATCCATTTGCAAGTCTGCTGTAAAAGGTATCTTCTGGAAGCTACCTAATGCGCTCTCTCACTGCTTTGTGGGTTCCAGGGAAAAAGTCATCCTCTATTCCCTGGCTTGGAAACAAGCTTGCTGCTGAGACACACTTCTGTATTATGTTAGGACAGAGTAATGCATTTTGAACCATATGTCTCCAATGGAATCCTTGTTTTACCCGAGCTGGAAGGCAAAAGTATTATGTCTGTTTCAGCCCAGAACTGTCGTCACATAGGAACTGACCCCAGACTTCTTAGAAAATTCATAGATTCCGTCAGCTTTTTTATTAAATGTCACATTCTTCCACTCTTAAACATTTCACTAAATGCAAGAGCCACAGGGCCAAACTGTTGGCGTCGGCAAAGCCCAGACAGGATTAAAACCCTAGAAGCCATTCAAATCAACAGAACTGTTTCCTTTTCACTAAGGGGATGCAATGGGGAGGGAAATTGCAGCTATTTTGCCAATGTTTTTCCTAAGGGTTTTTTTTTATTGAAAACCTGAAAATCGGACTCATTTTTGTAACTGTCATCCACTGAAGCATATGGTTAAGAGAGAGTCAACTTTCCAACCAACCCTCTAGGTCTCCAGAGGTCTGCCACCTTCAGCCAGTAGATTTTGGAGGATGTTGTTTCATTAGTGGATCAAATCCAGACCTGAATTTGAATCCAGCTGGCACACACAAGGCCCTCAAGCTGACAGGCTGTTCCTTGGAGTGTTAGCAACTCTTTCCTCTCCTGCTCTAGCTTTAAAGCCGAACATTGGCAGTATGATGGACTATTTCATCATGGTATTTCAGAATTATAACATTCATGTTTCTGAGTGGAGCACATGGAGCTCCAGGAAATTCTGCATCAAGCTCAGCCTGAGCAGTTTTTGATAAGCATCTTCCCAAATGAGTCAGACCCTCCTGTCTTCTGAGAGCAAGCTCAGGTAAACTGCTCCATCGGCCCAGTCTCACTACGCGGCCTGGCTGACTCCCTCTCCTTTCCCCTGCAAACAGCAGCTCAGATTCTTCTCAGCGCCTTGTCCAGTATCATTCTGAAAAGCCACTGCAAACGGTGCCAAAGTTCACATGCAGATACAGCCCCAGGCTGCTAACAGCTGTGAAGTTCCTCTCCTCTCACACTCTTCTCAAGGGCTCATTTATGACTAAGCAAATCTTACGTTCAGGAGGGAGGTAAGTCTTACCTCACTAGTTGCGTAGCTCTCTACCACTGTCTGCAGTGAGGAATACAACAGACTACATAAAAAAGGGGAAAAAAAAATGTTTTCTCCACATGTTTGGTTTACAAACCACAAAGATCCTTGCTTTTAAGTACAATCTGTTGTATAAAGAAGGAGGCGGTGATGGCCTGTCCTCAAGCTACGCTACTCCATATGCATCAATTACAAGAAAGGGCTCATTCTAACAGAAAATGACCCCTTGAATGCTTCTATCTTTTTTGCCTTAAAATGGTGGTATGGCACTTCCTGCTCACAGACAACTAAAATGATGAACTAGAGCTGAGATTCAGTTTCTGGTGATAATTGTCTAGGACCAACTGCCTTCTAGGTCAGCATCTGCCTTCACACTCAAAAACCAATTCACACAAATACTGCATTGCTCACTGGTAGTGAAGAAGCATTTAACGAACTTTGAAAGTAAAGACAGAGCTTCAGGGTTTCAGTCCAGGTTCAAAATTTATGATGTTTTCTGTGCATCGCAGTGCAAGGGTGTGTAAGGCAGTCTTAATGGAAAAGCTTTGGTGGCATTCTAGTTAGCTTTGATTTAAAGCTTAATTTAGGTCCTGAAAAGGGTTAGTGCATCTTTACAACCGTCTTGTAATTCTCCAAGAGTCCTGCCATGAAGTTAGCCAAGTCCACATTTCAAGACGGCAGGGTCACTTTCAGATCAAAGAGGTACTCAGACAACTACCAAAATCCAGTGAGAGAAGGCTTACACCTTGTCCTAATATCTACCAAAATAAAAGCAGGCAATTCACGTTACTATTCAAGCGCATTCAAAGGAGATGTAATGAAAATAACGTGTCGTATATACATACATATATGTATAATCATTCATGATGTTAAATGAAAACTGAAATTCTAGGTTGAAAGTGGATCTAACTAAATATTTAAAACTGAATATTAGAGCTGAGAGAATAATTGGCAGCAAATAATTCACCTGATGAATTTAGCTTCTTTTTCAGCTTGTGGAGTGTCTGCATACAGATTGCCATTTCCTCAGATTTGATCATTACTTTAAATGAATCTCAATTTTACAGTGTAATTCTTTCCCTGTATAGGTTGATGGTGAGGAGTCTCCAGTGCTTTCCTGACACTTCGTATCTGAAGTTTGATCTGCGAATGTTAGCTGCCAGCAGCTGCACACATAACATGATATTGCTCTGACCCACAGTTTGATGTGCACGTCCTGTTTGAAAATTTGCACGTGCCAGCTCAGCACTTAGTTTATACAAGCCCTTGTGTGGGTGAACGCTGACTGCTAAAGTATCAGGAAAAAGCAACTAGTAAGCAGAAGGTATTGCAGAAAGTTGCTCACTTTTAAATACTAGCAAATTCTCAACAATAACACCAAGAGCTAAAGAAGGATTTTAACTTCTCTTTAGTATAAGAACCTCCAACAAGAGCTCTTAATTAGTTCAAAATAGAGGATACAGTTACTGGAATTAATACCAAAACCCCAAGTATTTCTGCAGCTGGGATGGAGGAAGCCCACAGGCTGTGGGCCAACAGGACAGAAAGCAGCTTTGCAGAAAAAGCAGCTGAGGGCCTGGTGGACAACATGCTGGACACGAGTGAGCAGTGTCCCTCGCAGCCTACGAGGCCAGTTACTCACAGGGCTGCATCTGCAGCCAGGGCAGCCAGCCACACGCAAGGCTGCCTTCGCAGGGCTCTAGCCAGAAGGACAAGGGAGGCAATGACTCTCTCCCCTCATTCAGCACTGATAAGACTGTATCTGAAGTGTAGTGTTCAGTTTTGGGTTCCTCTGCACAGAAACTGACACACTGGAGCAAGTAAAGCAGAGGCCACCAATACGACTAGAGAGCTGGAAAATCATAAAATGAGGAGCAGATGAAGCAATTGGGTGTGTTCAGTCGAAATAAGAGGAAGTGAGAGAGAGAGAGATGTTACTGCTGTCTACTGCAACCTGATAAGAAGGTACAAAGAAACAGTCAGACTCTTCTTGGAGGTGCACAGTGGTAAGACAAGAGGCTGCGGACACAAGTTACAACTTGGGAAAATCCAGCTGGATATTAGGAAAGTTTTTTCACTGTAAGGGTGGAAAATACAGGAGCAGACTGTGTGGAGAGACTGTGGAGTTTCCATCCTTGGAGACAGTGAAAACCCGACTGGACACAGCTCTGAGCAACCTCCCAGACATGCTCAGAGTAGGAGGTAGGATTGTATGACCTCTGGAGGTCCCTTTTAACCTATGCACTTCTATGATTCTGTTATAATTTTTTAAAAATATTTTTCCAGTGCTTGAAGCAACTACAAAATATTTTTCACATCCTTGATCTGTATTTCTATAAGAATGCAAGATGTTTATGGTAATTTCTGCCTTCGGAGAGATTTTGACTGTTAAAATCCACCCACCAGAGCTAGAACAGTGGCAAAATGCAGACAAGAAAACCAAAGGTGCAAAATTCTTTAAGGGTTGGGTACTCTGTAAGCATATCTCAGCTCAGCATGACTGACTTACGGCCACCCTGATTTACACCAGCATAGAATCATCTTCACTGAATCTTACGACTGCATAAATGAATGTGTTTCACAGTTAGCATAACCTCATATATAGTACAGCTATTTTGAAGACATCCAAAAAGCGCTGTCTTTCTCAGTGTTGTACCATAGTAGGAACCTACCTGCACCTCCTGTGATCTCTGGCTCGCAATATTATTGTGTGTGATGTAGAATTATTAGGTACTGAAATAAACTTCAGCTTTTAATGACTAAATGTCATGCAATAGGATGCTGGACTTGAAAGCCAGCAGAAAAGCCCTAGGCTGTTTCAGAATTCAGATTCAAATTATTCAGTTATCTGTACTCTTAGATATCTATAAATATCCACACTCCAGGGGTGCTCATGCAATTTCTGATGGTTTACCAGGCTGAAGCCACCTCCCCAACTGTAGGTTAGAGTTGTAACTCCTTGATATCGATGAAAAGGCAAGGGACTTAGTTATGAAGCTCATTTTTCAACTGAACAGTTAACTGGAGGGCACCACAGTATGAGTTTAGCTCTCTTTTGTCTCACAAATTTTGCAATCAAATATAAACATGAAGCCGTTAAGGAGACCTCTTCTTGCTGAATGCTCTGGAAAAAAAAATTAACTAACTTAATAAGGTAAAAATTAGAACATTTTCATTAACAGAAAATGTTCTTTTTAATTAGGATTTTGCAAGCTAAGTCTCCTAATGAATGAAGGAATGGAACTTTGAAATTATTTGAATTGCTTATTTTTTTTTCCTCTCACTGAGAAGAACAAATGTAACTTTTTGCAAAATAAATTTAGTTGGTAATTGAAGACTTTCTAATTAACTATTTCATGGATTGAGTTTTCGTAGGCCTATAAAAATGAATTGCTATGAGATGGCTTCTCTCCTAACTAATCCTTGAGAGTTCTGAGTGCTCTAAGAACACAGCCAGCACAAACCGTCCTGAGACACATGTGGAGGGCAGAAGGAAAGGCATTTTACTCCTGCATAAGTGGGTGCCAAACAGGTCCAGGAGATAACTGTCCCCTTTTTAAAGAAGAGTTACGGGGCATGGATGCTAATGATTATAGGGACACATTTATAGGAGGGGTCAATGTAACTGCAGCACTTCACCAGCACCACTGTGTGCTGTGGCAGGAGGTACCTGGTGTCACTCTGGTGAGGCTGCTGTGCCAGCATCAGTGCAGGGCCCACAATGCATGAGGTGCTAAGGAGAGAAAAGATAGTTTTAGAGGGATGTGAAGGAAGGTTCCTGAGTGACAAACCAGAGCAGCCGCAGAGCTGAGAGACACTGGCTGTGCCACACAATAAAGCGTTCATGTCTGATATCACACAACCAGTATCAGTGAGACAGACCACCAGCAAACTTGAAGCAAATGAACCCAGTTGAACATTTTGCATCTGGACACAGCTGGCAAGACCTGGCCATAACAGAGGAAGTGTAGAGGATGTCATCAGAGTTGGTGCCTGCATCTCTGCACACACAGCAGCAATCTCTGCGCTGGTGCGAAGCTGAAGTGATGACACAGGTGTGGCACAGCTCTGCACAAGCCCATTCTGCAGACACCAGAGACGTGTTTGGCACCACTGACTACCAAGAACAAGCTCAGGTGAGTGCAACACCTTCTCCAGTACTTCCAGCCCTAATGATCACAAGCAAGTCTCTTTGTCCATGACACACCCATACCCAGAAGGCTGCCTCCCAAGGAAACAGACACTGCTAGAAAACATCATCCTGAAATGGCACAGAAAAAGCATAAGCTATGGGTGTTCATTAAAAGACAAAGTAATCTAAAGCTGGCAGACTTGGTAGACCCCTGTGCAATAGGGTTGAGATGCTGCTTTTGACCTAAAGCTCTGGCTCCCTTGTTGCATCAGCTTCAGAAACCTTTTACATGGGCTAATATGACCACACTAGGACATGCTGTGCCAGAACAGGCTATAAAACCAATTGCCGGGTGACACTATTAACCAGAGAAATGCTCCTGATCTACAGAGATTGGAAGATTGAGCAGATGGGCTAAGCCAGACAGAATGCTGATATACAAGACAGGTCAGAGCAAAGTTGTGGGAATGGGTGTGGAAATTTGCAGAATTAGTAAAATCTGGTTTTCCTAAAAGAAAGCTTGAGGAAGCAGTAAGAGAATCAGGCACAGCTAATTATAAATGTAATACATGGGTAGCTGCTTGCTGCTGCTCACTGCTCATAGACTTCAGCCCAGCTCTATGCTCTCAGACTTCTAAATTACTGCGATTTTAATATGCATTAAAATCTCAGCAGTAGTCCTCTAGCTAAAGATATGGAGGAAAGCTGGACTTTGGGTTTGGAAGTCTAGGGCAGTATCTCCATTAATGCCCATCAAAACAGAAATGAGGTCTGTTTAACCTTTTTGTTCTTCTGTGGGAAATGATCAGGTTTGTTTGCAGTAAGTGTGGAAGCACGCACTCCCGTGTTCAGCAAAGGAGTACAAGTGATAAGAAGGCAGTGACCCCTTCCTAAATGAGTCATTGTGGTCACAACAGACAAGAGGGAGGAAAAATCCGGAAAGTATCTTAATAAACAGAATACTGGAAAGCAAAGCTATAGCGAAGGCAAAGGTTAAGATAAAGCAGAGATTTTGGTCAGATGTCTCAATCTATTTACACAGCGGGAGGTTTTCAACAAATTTCATTGCAAGATTAGAAACGAATTAGCACATTCTGAAAACAGACATTGGAGTCCAGGAACACAGAGCAAACATGCACATCCTTTATACCAAGTACCCGGCACTGAAAGAAAACACCAAGTGTTATTCGGTGTCATAGTGGCCCCACACTAGAACAGAACAGTTCTAGTTAAAAGGGACCTAAAATGACCATCTAGTCCAACTGTCCCTATACAGCACAGTAAAACATGAAGTTGTGGGATGGGAAGGCCCATATAGAGTCTGCCTGAAACAAGAAAATACAGATGTCTTAAAACAGTGTCAAATTTATCACGTTAACACAATGCAGTAGATATTAAAGAACTGAACAAGATGTTTAACAGATTGGAATTCTTTAAGGATGTATCATACATGCTAGTATTCAGCCAAAATACATGCACATGCATAGGATTTCATTAGACAATTAGAAAAGATGTTAAAACCGAACTTTCCTGGAAGATTAAGTCAGATCTTATTCAGTGTTTGCAGATATCATCTATTTAAGTTAAGAGTGCAATCACTTAAATAAGTGACTGAAGAAGCACAAGACTGAGATCTGGAAGATGGTAAATGCTGAGTCCAGTCCCAGAAAAACAATCACTCTGTTTTCCTGCAGACTAGAAGACTGGGCAGATCCTAATGCTAGACTGAAGTTTAGAAAAAAGTATCTGCAGGTATTTTTTCAGGCAGTTTTTTTCCTGGTCACCCACTGCTTTAAAAGATCAGCTTCAGATTGGAAGCAAATGATACACTATCACACATGGGGCACTGCGGATGTGCTCGTGTTACCCCAGACAGAGGTTTTTTCTATTTGTCTCCTGCCGTTCTCAGGCCAGGGCAGAGAAGACAAGACTAAGACTCAGCAGAGGTTGGCCCCATTCCTTTTTGCACCACAAGATATATATGAGCAGCTGGAACTGGCTTCAGTGGATCTTTACATCAGCTGAAAATCTGCTCCAGGTACCTTGGAGGTGAGGAGAATCTGCAGGATTCACGCAGCTCTGGGGTGCTGGAAGCCAGCACTGACCTTAGGCTGTAGGTGCTCCTGGGTGGCAGAAGGTATTTCTAGTTGTTTTCTCTCCTTCCATCCTTTGTTTACTTTTGTGTAGGCTGATGGCTGGGTGCTTTTCGAAAATACAAACACCTCTTCCCAGAGAGTATCCTGTAGCACAGTACAGCACAGTGCTGGCTGCAGAACCCTTTTTGTATTCCTTGTGCACTGGGCAGGGAATTTTTTCATTTCATGCATCATCCATAACTTGCCGCAGCAATTCCAAAAATCTCTACCACGCTCACCATGAATACGAATAATTTAAATTCACATTTTTGCTTTTGGAAATTTATCATCATAGAAGTCAGGCTCATAAAGCAACTGTATTTCTGAAATTTCTCACAGAATAATCAAGTGATGGCACTGCCCAACAAAATGGCTTAATGGCATTGGTATCGTACAGGCACTTTAAGCTGTGACTCCATCTCACAAGAAGGTCATCTACTGACATAAATCTGTCACCAGTATTACTGTTCGCTCTACTTTTTTTTTTCTTTGGCTCTTCTTTATATAGACTAAGTTAATAAGCAATTTAAAAACAAAGGGCTGTTGCTCAGGGTATAGCTAGGTATCTTTTCTCTGCCAACAGCTGATGTTTTGGAGGATCTTACATGAAATGCTGCTGTGAACAGTTATGGAAGAATTGGCTTGGAGCATACGTTACTCCTCAGCCCCCAGTAGTGTCCACTGACTTTTAGCCAAAGAAAAGACATTGCATTTCTTAAACATAATTGTGAATACAGGTGTTTAATCCTCCCTGACCTCAGAGAAACTGTTCGCTTTCAGAAAAAGCAAAGCAAATTTTAATTTTGCCATAAGCAATGAGTTCCACAATTTCTCAATTTTAAATGCATTGGCCTTAGAGAACTAAACGTCACTCTCATCTTCTACCATGGGGGCAAGGGCAGCTCACAGGAATGCCCAGGCCACAAGCCACCTCTCACAAAAGCCACCTGGAGGCTGTTGCTTCACAAGCCAGTGCTTCCCCAAATCCTGTGTGTGCCTGGTAACTATCTGTGTGCGCACATCCAGGTTCTCTGCACCTGCCGCTGCTCCATAGCACAGGGGTTGAGCAAGGAGAATTAAGTCTATGTTTTGCACTATAAAATTTTTCGTAACTGAGGTAGCTCCCTTTCCCAGGGCATGTATCTGTGTTCCATTCAACTGAGTGCTTCCACACCCAGCAACGCTTACAGGAAAAAAGGGAGAAGCTAGAGAAGAGCAGAAGAGAAGAAATGAATTGCAGTGACTTTCCTATTGAACTCATGCCTGGCAGAGGGCCTGCTGGGCTTCCAGCATCTGCGCATACCAGCTCCTCAAAAGATGTTAAAGAAGTTAGCCTAAACAGTTAAACCAATCTTGAAATTACACATAGAGCATTTAAGACAATTGTCCTACAGTTCTCATTCAAGCAATAAAGTCTCTATTGGAAAAAAACCTATGCATTTAAAAGCTTTTCAGGAAGACAGGCAACATTTTTTAACACCTACTCTGCCACAAAACTGAAATCAAGTTTGAACCTTGTTATTTCTTTCTTCATTAATGGAATGAAAAATAAGCTTGTTTTTCCTGTTACCAACATGCTAATGGAAGTGGAACAGCACCCGACGATACCCCACCAGCTGCCCATGTGGTGGGCCCCAAAGGGGTCTGGCAGTTCCTCCCAGCCAGGCACCACTGCTGCCTGCTGCCTCCAGGAGTTTTATCTAAAAATAGAAGCTGCTTAAGCAAAATGACTACTTCTTTAGAAGAACAGTCAGTTTCTCTCTGAATCAATTTAAGCCTGAGAACATCAATGAGATAGAGCTTGACCTACAGAGCTCCACGGAAGTCAAGACCTAAGGTAAAGGTGTGCCAGTAATATGGAAGAGGATAAGGAGACTATGGGCCTGATCCAAAGGCCATTAGGTCAGTGGCAAGCTTTAATGTGATGTAAATGGGCTCGGAACAGGCCATACTAGAGAAAAGAACACCCCTTATTATAAAAATAAGCAGTCATTAGAATTGAACTAGAAGTTAAGGGAAATTTTTTGCAGGCCAAACTTCCTTCCATTTTTTCTGGCATCTCAGCAAAGGATCGGGCCATTTGGCCCCACAAATGAGCAAGCATCAGGTTGCCACATCATCCTGAGTGAGTGCCCAGAGGTCAGAAGACCTTCACCAGACACCGGAGTTCACGTGGGTACAAGAGCACAAGCTGTTTCCGCAGCTAAAACTTGGTCAGACTCTCTGGTCCAGCTCTGTGTGTTGCACCTTTAGATGCTTCATCAGCATAGCTGGGCACCCAAGTCAGCACCACTGCCCACTTGAATTACTGCACGCATCCATTCTGCATGAGCAACTGCAGGAATCCATTCCCAGCTCACCAGGGAGTGGGGATGGTTCAAAGAGTGAGAGAGGAGCTGGGAGATGTAGTGAATGCTAAACCATCACCCACCCTACCTCACCTTGAGCTGCTGTTTGCCAGTGGGTACAAAGGCATTTTTTGATTCAGGTGTAATAGTCACTAAGTTGGAGAGAGAATGCAAATGTTTACTCCTTAGCGAATAGATGAAAAATACAACCGTAATTCTCACCCTCTCTGGCCCATGCTGAATATTCTGTGCTGAAGCTGTTAAACTGACAAGGTTGTTCCATTGACAAGAAACGAAAGAGCAAGTGTTCTGTAATTGAAGACGATGTGCCTCACCACAAAGAAAAACAGCACAATTCTCTCAGAGAGAAAAGATATACTGAGTATGTTAGACTAGCTAAGTACACTAAAACAATGAGGAGAGAGGGAATATTCAAGTCACTCTCTTGGCTTGTTAGGGAACCGTGCACACTCGGACACGGGCAAAGGAAACAGGAGGTCACGAATCACCGCAACCTGCGGAACAGCATAGACTTCAGGCACAGCTTACAGACACTGCTGCCTAAGCGCAGGAGTTGGTGATGGGACAGAAAGTGTGTTTGTGAGCCTTGATAACTTGTGCACTGTAACCACCTGGCACCGAAGTTTGCAGTTCAGGTGCTCTTGTGTGTGGTGTTGCCGGTGCCATCCGAGGGGCGCTATTCCTCCGTGGCCCCTGCAGGAATCGTGTCTAGCTGCGCGCGAGCTATGCTGTGCTCTCTGGCTTGGGAGCTGCCAGTTTGCCTTAAAGTATTAGAGCAGCATGTATTGATCACTGCTTGATATTTGCAGGTCTACAAAATGTCCAAAGAGACACAGGAAAGTTTAGAGACTTTTAATTTGTTGTACCAAAGCTTTTCTGATGGTCCCAGAAGATTACACATTTATGAAGAAGGGCAGCAACAATAAAAGCTTATTGTTTGCACTCAGCCAAACTTCATGGATTTTTTAAGTATGACAAAACAGAAAATGAGTTACACAGATTTTCAATAACTTGAACACCAATCTCTGCTGTCCAAAGGGGAATTACTTCACTGTTCGTTCTTTGTCTACCTTGGCCTGGCTTTAAGGGTTTATCCTTGTAAACGACATCAGTAGTTACAGTTAACAGGTCCAATGAAGCTGTGGGGCTGAGATCCCTCTTGTCCTGATGTGCTAGATGCTCCAGGGAGAAGACCTAAAGATAGCAAGAGAACCTTTGTCAAGGTAGACTTGCCGCAGAAGATAGGAGCAAGCAGTGTGCGTAGCCCTTCCCTTCGCATCAACGACAAATCAGAGATACCAAGAGGATTCTCTCATCAGAGGGCAATGGCACAAAGTGAGATTAAGGTAGCAAGCCATTTTGCTTTTATGTGTTCAACTAAAGAACAAGGTCAAAGACATAAGGTCTTAAAACTTTTAATTAAGTGACAGTGGAATTATTCGCTTGCTCCTGGATTACATTGATGCAATCCAGCATGAAAACTGCTGTTTGACATTTCACTTGATTTCTGGTCCTCTTTGATGGGGGTACACAGTAAATTGTTTTCAAGTACAAACTTACCATAGCTACTGTCAGGGATGTAAGATCCTTCTAAATTTTTCCCCACTCTCTCTTCTACTGAAATAGCAGGAAGGCACTAAAGCAACAAGAAAAAAGTGCTATTGCAACAGAACTAGTGTGGCTATGGAAAATAGGTTGTAAATTGGGTGATGGATAAACATAAAGCAAGTACAGATATTTTCTTTGAGAACCATGCATAAGAAGTATCATGCCACTGGAGAACAACGGGTCATAAGAGGACCCTGTGCAGTCCCTATTCAATGGTCATCGAGTAGCACCACATTGGCAATACTGTGGCAAGCGCAAACACATTAGGTGGCTCTGAAGCGTTGGACTGGTCCCTGGGCATGCAGCCCTGGCAGCAGCCAGCCTCAGAATCTATGTGGTGCAGCAGAAGCAGGCCTACAGCCAGGAAATAGAACACAGAATGCATAGCCGTGGTAAGAATCAAACTAGAATGTGATTGAAAAAAGAGTAGTGTTTTGGGTTCCGAGCGCTCCACTTTAGTTTTATTTGGTTTTATGCTCCTGTAAGTAAATCAACAACTTCTTTTCCCCCAATAAACTGAAATTTTGCAGACCATTAATCCATAATATGGACAAAAGCCTTCGGGTGCACGTGAAACAAAATGAAAAACGGTCAGTCTGGTTCTTCCAGGGAAGCTGATACTTCACACGAGCAGTAAAGATTTTCCACCAAGCAGCAGTACACACATTTCAGTGCAGACCCACAGTGACTGCGTTAGTGTGGTAGAGGGTAATGGCTCTGAATATCATTTATGCACACTTAACTACCATTTAGTTAATGTTTATGCAGCATTTTGAAAATGTAAAGTGCTATAAAGATGCCAAATATTATTGTTAATACTCCAAGTGATAAATATGACTCAAAATTCTACACCCTACTCTTGTTCTCCACGTCAAAGGGATGTTTGCACGTATAATAAGGACTGCAATTCAGCAAGACACTTACAGCCTATGCATTGCTTAGATTTCATGAGTTTTACACCTAAGGAAATAAAGGACTAACTGGTTTCTCCCCAAGTTTACTGAGCGTTACAGAAGTACATATGAAGATGGCAGATTATGTTAATATCATGCTTTTAAAAATGCTGGGTCAGAGATCTGCTGTAACATTTAAAAGCCTATTTAGCAAGCCACACAGGTCAACATGTTTTAATAAAATGTGTTTTCTTTCCAATGAATGTAAAAGAGGGCACAGAAAAGGACTTGAAGTCAAAAATATATGGGTATCTGCTGCCTGCTATATTCCACTGCACCCACCACTACGGCAGATGGCTGTCCATACTTACACCATCCAAGCACCCAAACCTGAGCCTCCTCCCACCTTCACTCCAACCCCTCAGAGGAGGCCTACCCATTGTGGAGCCCGCTGTCACAGAAAGAATTATTCCCTCAGTGATCTTCCTTATTCTCTAAACCACTCCTTTTATTTTCAACTGCAGCAACCATGTCCAAAAGGCAGATAGGCACCACCCTACAAGTCACTAAGACTCCAAGACATGAGTCCAACACGAGTGCTTGTCATCACAGTGGATTACACTTTTTGCATTAGATCTCATCAGGGAAAATAATCTGTGCGTCAAGGCCTCTGGTCTTGCCTTTTATATGCACAAAGAAACCTTCTGGTGCTCTTAGAGAAGTGGCTATTTTTTCAAGGAGGTGATTAGGCTTGTGAGGAAGTGCTAAGTAAGGACAGGGAACTTTTTTTCCATAGGTTTTCCTCAGGTTTGGAGCTGTCTTTTTGATTGCAGTGGTTTCACCACTGAGACTGAATGTGAAGTTACTTTTCCAAAAGAAACATCTGCCATTCTCATTACTGGAAAACCAAAAGGGAAAAAACAGTTTTCTAAAGGAAGATCTTTTAAATATCTTCACTTACTCCACCAAACTGGGTTTTTCCAGAGAGTTCAGCTCCCATTCCGGCATTCTGCTGCAGCGGTTGGATGGTGAGCTCTTGGACACTTGGTCCAGCCCTTGAGATTGGGGACACAGGTAGAGAACATGTGGCTAAATCTCCCATTTGAAGGCTTTCTCCAAGGCTTTAAAAAACTACCTTAGTTTATAAAAGGAAAATGAGGAAAAAAAAAAATCCAACAGAGTCAGCCTGATCTTCTACTTGCTCACACTGGTATAAATCAAGAATAACCCTGTGGACTTTGTAGAACTTACACAAGTATAAAACTGCTAGAAATGAAAGGTTCACATTTCCTAACTTCAGCAGTGGCTCGGTTTCCTTTAAATAGCTTCATTAATAATACTTTTTAAAAAGGGAAAAAAGCACTCTTCCTCTCCCAATACTAATTGCTAGTGCTCAGATTTAATCTTCAGCATTTATTGTGCTTCACCAAATCCCTAATAATCACCCCAGAAGACTCCTTTAACATTGTTGTATAATGGGAAACAAGGGCAGGGTATTACTTTTCATGTACAAAGATGTTTCATCAGGAGGCCAGATTTCTTCTATGCAGCCTAAAGTACATAGAGCCTGACACTTTTAATTTCTTCCGTAATTGTGTCACGAGAGGGGGTTGTGTCACTGTGCCTCTTTGCTGAATTCCAAGAGGCTCAATGCTATTCCCATGGTCATCACCTCCTGCCTCTACTTTAAAATAATGAAGATTTGGCCTGAAATAAATTTGAAGATATCAAATAAGGACCCCTTGAGTTCCAGGGAAGAAAATAAAGAGCTTTTATTAAACTTGTTATGAGACCTTTCATGACCACTATTCTCACTGTTCTCTTTGCTCAAAGCCTTTAGAGAATGGTCTCACTTTAGCTAAACTCAGCTCTTTCTCACTCTCTAAGCCTCTGTAAAATTGAAGGACATTCACTCCAACACACGTCTTTAATAACTCAGTATGATTTAAACTTTCAATCTGCATTCCTGATTTCTGTAATAATTGAAAGGAATGCATTAGCAGCAGAAAAAAACCCCCACTTTTGCTTCATAAACTTTACCTTCATTGCCTCGGATTTTCAGTAGTTCTCAATATGTAAGTTTAATGGCGTGACCCTAACAAGAAACGATCAGCAATGAAACGAACCAGTGTGTAGCTGCTCCACACGGCTACAAGTGTCAGCTGTGGCCTGCCTGCCATTAATTTTATTGTAACTCATTTCTTCAGGTTGAGTACAGCACGATTTAATGTTCCCATTCTCCCATTCCTGTTCTGCATGACAAATTGTTTTAATAAACATAAACCGGGTAATAATAAGTAATAATAAGCCTAGCACTCACCTTATATCACTGCAGTTAAATTCTCCCACAAGCCAGCGCTGGTTACAGTGACAATTACAGTTGGGCCAATCCACAGCCAGGCAAGCACAATGGACAGATTTAATATCGTTTGTAAATATGATTAGTGTGCTGTCATGTTATTGCAGCCTGGTATTTACATTTCTCTCTGGGGTATTCACTACACCAAATCAACATTAAATAGTGCTCCCTCTCTTCCCTTAAATCAAATATATCTTTCTTTGTGCTCCCCTCAGAAGTTAATGAAGAAAATGGCATCGATTGTTAATATTCAGGGATCAATCAGTACTTTACATACCTCTTTTTTTAAACGGATGTATGTCTGTCTGTATAACACTGGAAGATTTCTGAAATCCCCTTCTCCTCCCCCTCCACACGCACTCTTAACATCAACTCTCGTCTGCTTACTCTCTTATGAAAAATGTTCAAATAATGAATGGCTGTTGTTTACAGAAGTAATTTCATGCTACATTTCCATTATTGCCTGGATTTGTTTAGCTTCTCAAGCTTCCCCATTTCCCTGCAATGAACTTTTAAGGAAATAAACCAGCTTTCACTGTTTATGCCATTATGTTTATAATAGAAGCCGCTCTCATTTGTGACATATTGCAACACTTCATAACTGTGTGCAAATAAGCATCCTTAAACTGTTAAGGTCAATTAATCATTGTACAAAAGCTTTTTTAGCTAGGACTTCCACCAGCATAAATCCAGCCACGTACCAGGGTAATAAAAGGGCTCTAGCGTGGACTCAGGTCCGACATGGCACAGTTGTACGCTTCAGATGTTAATAAAACAGTCCTAGATGACACAGGCCTTTTTCTCCAAAGGTATTCTGCTCCCATGATCAGGCAGCACAGACCGAATACCTGCAGCCCAAGTCAAGGAAGGACTCGGTGGACAAAAATTTGTAATTACTTTAGTGATGAATTCCCACCAACCGAACAATTTTTAAAGCCACCTTTTCAACAACAAAAGCAAAGAACAAGACAGAGGACAGCCTGATGAGTTTGGACCCCTGGCATTTCACTGGACAGGAACAAATGCATGAAACACATTGCAACAAGTACCTGTTCCAAGACATGATGGAGGACACCATCAAAGGAGAGCGCTGCTGTTAGCAGAGTGGAGCCATGGCTGTTCAGGTGTGTGTATTATTTGACAGCATGGAGCCCTGGCCGCCTCCTGCTGCTAATTTAACTGCTCTGGGAGGGCAGCAGTGATGATATCGACCACCTGAGAGCTGCCAGGCGCAAACACTGATGATAGAAGTGCTCTTATTAATTAGTATCAACCTTCTCCATAGACAGCCATGGTGCACACAAAGAGCTCTTGCTCTTCATGCTGCTGAGAGAGCGGAAATATTCAGTGGTTTATATTTACGCTTCCATTTTCAAACAGGTTCTCCTCTCCTGTGCTTTTAACTGATCAAGACCTACATGTGAAATTTAAGATATGCTTTATTCAGACTCAACAGGTTTTCTGGATGCTCCAGCTTACCAAATACCTGTGTCATTGGACTTTGCCTCATGTCTAAAAACAACGACAACAACCCCCCCACACACAACCTCAAATAATCTGTAATAGCAAAATACAGTGAAACCTTTAATACCAATGAAAAATTAAAACTAAGAATACTGAAGTTTCTGTGGGTGCCTCTGCGCATGAACACAGTTATGTATTCACTAGCATTTTACTTGCACTTCTTATTTTCATGCTAAAGAGATGACCCATGTTAGAAGCTTATCCCTGATCAAGGCTAAAACGCATGGCAAAGACCAGTAATCAGGTAGCTGTGGTAATTACAAAACTGACGCACGCTTTGTCACTTACTGCAAGTTAACTTTTCCGTACTATGAGTTGAAGTTTAGGAGAAGGGGAAAGAAACATGATTTAAAGAAAGCATTAAACAGTCAGTCAGAGAGTGTAGCTATTTTGTGGGGGATGTAGATAATTTGGAGACAAAAGCAGGACATTTTAAAGAGCTATCTCTAGTTGCGGCTTTATTGAAAATGATAGATTTAAGAACTTGATTTATATGGTCACCCAGGGGGCATGGATCTGACTTACTGTGACTTGCTGATATTATTTATTTAGAAGAGGCAAATGTCACAGCAACATATTTCTGCTAAGAAGTGTATTTACTGAATTTTTCAGAGCTCAGCAAGGTGACAGATGGAGAGGGTGACTGTGCATGTTGGAAAAAAAAAGAGGGGAAGAAGTGGGGTGTTACTAAACACAAGATCACAGTACTCGAAACGTCCTACTGAGATCAGGAGAATTGTGAAGCATACCAAGGTGGTACTCATAGCTATTCATTAACTGCCTGTATCAGCCAGCCCAGAGATTAGAGCTTAATGCAATGGTGAAGTAAGTGTCCATATCACAGTAGCCATGGAGGAATAGCGAGATGTAATGAAACTGAATAGCTAGCCATTGAAAGTTGAAAAATATATTGATTTTTCAGTGCTTGATCACCCAGGAGGCTTTATCAGGTATGAATACTTGGGAACCATCTGCTAACTCTGTAATGGTATTTTAGGATTTGTGACAGACACCAGCAAAAATAAACTGCGTGTTAGAAAATAACACAAAGTGAAGCCTGCTTCTCTGTAATACATTCCGCTGCTCCACATCTGGTTTTCTCATTCCTGTCCTTTAACTGTTTCAAATTAGCTATAGCTAATGTGCAAATACAAATTAAAATTAGCACTCAGATTCAATTTCTCCCCACCTTTCATATCAAAGAGAGCTCAGACATTTACAGCCACTTCTATCTCTAAATCAGATTGCATACTTATGTAGTAAAGATTTCTCTCCTCCCAAAAGGAAGTCAGCAGGACCCTGCTTATTGTATTTAGCTATTGAACCTCGTTTCTTAACATTCATTTGTATAAGTCAAAGAACAAAACCGAACAGGAACGGGCTTGGAGGCACAATATCTACATATTGTCTGATGTAAATAACACTCCTCGACATGATTGGCATTCTCCAAACAACAATCATGTTATTGAAATGTGCCTCTATTCCCCTTGTTTTAATACTGAGAATGATTATGAAATCTCTTTGGGTACCGATAAATCAGCTGAAAGATGTAATAACATGTTTCAGCTGTTGGAATGGATGTTTGATTACAGCTCTGAGGGTTTTTTTCCTCAGCTTGTTTCTAGTTTAATTCTTAAGCATTCTGTGATTTTTTTTTTAAAAATATATTCCACACATCAACAGCAAATACACATTCTTGTTTACAGAGTGTGGGTAGCTGAGCAGGAATCGAGTTGCATTTTAACAATGCAGGGAAAATTTTCTTATTACAGTTTTGGTTAAAATAGTAAGTTAAACTGTCATTTGAAATTATATTCAGCAACACTTAACTTTAGCACCTAAGTAAAAATAGAAAAGATAAAGAGAGGAGGGGAAAAATAAAAAGAGAGAGAGAAAAAGAGATTTCAGTCAGACAAAAAGAATCCACCTCTCCTCTCCCACCTCCCTCCATGATTCTGCAAAAGCCTCTCCAGGTAAGTGCTAAGAGAATTAATTTGCCCCAAAATGGTCAAGTGTAAATGGAGGAAAATTATTTCCCCCTGATTTTACACTGTAGCAGCAACACACAAAAGATGAAGGATGTCAGACCACACCGCACAGCGGCAGCAAGAACAAGACAGCTGGCCAGAGGCTTTTGAAGGATCTGAGAATCAGCGTATGGCAAAGGCAGCAAAGCTTCTCTAGCTCACTCTTCCAGAAAGATTCCGGGAAATGCTGCCTTTCCCTTAAGTGTATTTTATGAAGGAGAAAAGGTGAAGAAAAAATAACTATGGGAAACAAAAAGATTAGTACACAGGTGGTTTCATTCTCCAATCAACTTCCCTTCCCTTCCCAAGGGGCTGCCCCTGTGCTGATGAGCACACTGCGGCAGCTGCAAGCCCTTTCCTTGATGTTCTCCCCAAGTTTGCAAGGTCAAAGAGGCAACTACATTCAAGGCTGATGGTGGAAAAATTCAGAGAAATTTGGGGCTTCCTGAGGTCTTTAGAACTGCTCAGTGACGTGTTGCCAACATTTCAACAGAGGCTCCTAAGAGAATTCCCCCTTTTGGCCTGCGATAAACCCAGAGCCCCAACAGTGTGTTTGCATGCCAAGAGAAGGGGCGAGGGATGAGAAAACCACTCAAGCATTTTCCTCTTCAAATGAAAACACTTTCTCATCTTCATAATGAAGAAAGAGGCTATCCTACTGGGAGAGCAGCCCTAGACCACCGTTTAGGTAGAACTGCTTATACTCTATCTCCCTGAAAGAAAGAGAATGTATTGGAGAAATCATGTTCTGGAGAGCAAGACGTCCACCCAGGAAGGAGTACACAAGTTCCCCACCATTTCACCCAGGGGTCTGGAACCAATCGTGGGAACCTAGAAAAGAGTGAGGGATAGCTATTAAGGGCAACTTTAAGGTAATGCTCACATGTGCAGAGCTCCCCAGGCCTGATCCACAGTGAGCTACATTCGGACAAGCAGCTCCCACCTGTGCAGTGACAGAAGGAGGTTTCCTTTTTATTGTGTAGCCTGTCTCTATTCTTCAAACAGGCAGGCTTTTAATTTAGGACACAGAACTCACTCTTCCCTAGAGCCACTAGCACAATGAAGAAAATATTTCTAATGTTCAAATGGAATTACAGAATACCTTTAATAAGGTATTCATTGGTTAATTCACTCCCCTCTTGTTGACCTGTATTCAAGGGGAAAACTGCACAAAATCCTGCCAACTCCAAAAGCTTAATTGTGCAGATTACGGTCTGTTTGTAACACAGATTATAAAAGCACACTCGGACCCTCACGTCCCAGCGTTTGATTCAGCGATAGGTTCTGCATTAGATAAAGGAGATTTGTTTTGATCCTCTCCTCGCAGATACAGAGTGCCCTACACCTTTTGTATTCCAGACTCTGCCATCCATGACCTCTTTGCATACGCGATGGAGCCACAATAGGCTGCTCCGTACTGTAACTCCTAGCTCCCCACTTTTGGGGTGGAAGAAAGGCAGGAGGAGACTCACTTCAGAGTTTATACGGTATTCTTTAAAAAAATAAAAAATACACTTATTCTTATAAAGAGCACACTTCTCTGAGATCCTCTGGGACTGTGTGACACAAAAGCCAGCAGGTCTATTTCTGAAAGCATAGCACATCATATTTTTAAAAAGAAGAAAAGTGAAAATTGCCTTTTGAATTTCAGAGAATGAGGTGAAACACAGAGTTAGAATGGAAACCTTATACTAGAAATAAATGAAATAATTTCCTTTAGGTTCAAATTTTGTTCTCTCTCTTTTCCAGGGTCCAAATTTAATGAGAAAGTAATCCCTTCAACCCCCCCAAAAAAAATTTTAAAAATTCAAAGCATTTACATTTGCAAGATGTTACAAAAGCACAGAGATCGTCTCTAATTTCTAGCTGTCGTTAGGTAACTACAACTCAATCCTTTCTGCCCCCTGATCCACAGCCAGCCATGATCAATGCAGGGTCTGGGTGGGAAATTTCAGGTTTTCACTTTGCATCGTCATTCTTCAGCTTTCTGTGCCTCAACATCACCATAATTAAAAACCAAGGAGTTTTTCTTTAAACACTATGCAATATGTATTTTGTGAGGCTATTGCACGTGCTTCTCTCCCCTTATAAAAGAAGGGAAGGTGAGTGGAGACACCAGAGCTCTGGCCATTGATGTCAGCCAAGGATCCAGGACTGGCTGTTAAAGAGGACAGGGGGAGTCACACCAGGCCTGGCTTGTACTGCCACAGCGACCCTGCCGTGGCTTCTCTCTTTCTTTACTGTCTTATAAAGAAGATAAGTGGTGGCAACAGCTTTCCTTGCTGTTAATGTGCTTCTGGTTGCTTGATAAAAATATTTTCTTTCCATAATTTCTGTGCAACACAAGAATAAAAGTGCAGAATACGCTTCTAATTTGAACACACACTTATAGCTGCGTGTCAGTTCCTTGCTGCTGTACTGTAGATGAGCAGCTGTATGGGGAAAAAATTGAAGAAAGCCACAAACTAATTTCCTAAATGTGCGGGTTTTTTTCCTCCAATAGTAAGGAAGTGATGAGTTTTAGATGAGAAAGAACATCTATCTGCAGCTCAATCAACTGGAAATTCAGAAAGAAAACTCCTGCAGTCTTCAGAAGTACCCAAGAGTGACACAAAGGTTCAAGTCTCTTCAGATTTTGTGATGAAACTAAATGGAGTCAGCAAATCGAGAGGATGACAAGGACAGAGGAAGACCTAGACACACCTGAACTACTGTGATAAATGAAATCAACAACTTCTTGTCTTTAATAAATAGCGCTGGTCCTGTGATACATACCATAAGCTGTCATACTACTTTTATTATACTTCAGCAAAAATTGTGCGTAACTGGCAACATCTTACATGTCCAGTTGTCGGTATCAGATGCTACCTGTCACATTGAGCACAGCTGTGCTTCACTTAGTGAAAAATCAAGAGGGCAGCAGAAGCAATTATTCTCTTGCTGGGTTGTACTTGAATCCCTTCCTGCTATGAGACACAAATGAACTCACATGGAGCATGCATTTAAGAGAATTAACTCCTACAAATTTTATTTGCAACCACAAAGAATGCTGCAGTCATCTGAAAGCCCGTGAAACTCTGCTCCTGTAGAACCAGGAATGCCAACATTTATAAATTAGCTCCAGTGGAAGGAGCTTGTTGCAGATGGGTGGAGGAATTCCGTAAGCTTATCTCATTTCTGGAGCTCTGTGAAGCAACTTGATAGGATCGTGTTAACGCTTAGGTTTTAGTGCACACCTGTAAATGTAGCTTTGGTGTAGTAAAGTAGGTTTACTGAATGCTCTTAGTATCTGGGTAATTTTACAACATTAGAGCTGCGTAACTGCATACACTCAATATTAAATGCAGGTGCAGTTTTGCAGAGGAATTCTCACTTCACTGTTTTAAATTTCACTACAACCTCATCTTTGCTCCTTTTGGTCAGTAGGTACCACTAGAGCTGCCTGCTTTGCCCATCATGCTACTAAGAGTTTCCTCATGGGATTTTCTTTGTTTTAGCTACCCTTGATGATCTGCAGAACATTTAAGGGAGGTCTGTGCCCTAGTGGTCCCATGAAAGTAAGATTGGGGTAATACTGTCCTTCAAACAGAGATTCATCAATCCTGTCTATTAAACCAACTCTGGACATCAACCATATGCAACAACAAAAAGGTGTTTCGTGCCTGTAGTCCCTTGATACTGTGTTTAGCTCATTGGTAAACCAGCTGAGTTTAGGCCTCTAAAAGAACGTTATGTATCACCCCTGACCAGAACAAAAGGAATGCCCTCAAAGGGAAGAAGTAATCACCACCCTCGCCATCGTCATGGGAACTCTTTCTGGTGTGGCAAGCAAACCATCTTATCTGAAAGTACTATGTTCCAAACAGGCACCATTTAAAGATAGCAGAACTTTTAGGCAGGCAATGATCTAGTTGTGATATTTGTGGAGAGCGGAGCCTCACAAAGGTCCTGAAGCTCCAAAGTTAACTACACATATAGTCCTTTGAACTCACATTGGTGGTGATGTGATTACCAGCACAACGAGCTACCACAGGGATGTCAAAAAGACCACAATCATTACACTATGAAATAAAAATCAAGAATTTTAAGATAAAGTGGCTGGAATTAAAAATAGCCATCTGCATAAGAATATTTTTTCCAAGTTTTCTTCTCAGGTATCAGCATTTGGTAAGATACTTCAAACAGCCTGTTTCAAAGGAAGGAGTGAATATTAATCCCTGCCGATAGCAGACAGTAATTTTCACTGTGTAAGTGATATACCAGTAGCAAAAAGGGGTCCTGGAAGACAGACTTTCAATGTGCCTCCATATTTCACATGTAAATAATTTTTTTTTCTTTAAAATGTTCAATAGTGCTAATTTTGATTTGTTGCAAAAACTCTGGGTTAGCTGCCAGTTCTTGAAAGCAATCCAGTATTACTCCTTGTTTTAAATAAGATTCTTATGTATTCAGACATAAGAAGTACTTATGTGGAACTAGATGATCATATGACTCCTACTCAGTCCGATAAAAACAGAAGACTACTAAGTATTGAAAAATACATAAAAGCATTAGGGTTTTTTTCCCTCCTTATTCCCTCTGAAATATTTGGGCGCTAATTCAACAAACAGGTTCCACATCCTTATTTTTATTTATAAGGCTGTGTTTGCCTTATTACCATGCAAAGTAGATGTAAAATGTTACAATTTAGAATGGTAATATTTTACAAGCACTTTGTAGTGGTATAAATAATGAGAATTCAGATAGGAACATTTTTTTCTCTCCTTCAGAATTTTTTTGAGGTTCTATATTTTTCCAGCCCCAAGTGTGGATAAAAAACATTTTCAAAATCTTAAAATTGCAGGTAACTAAGAATGAGAAGACTACTTGATTTTATCATTTTGATAAAATACATTGTTTCAATGACTTCGGGACATTTCACCTCCACTTGACCACTTCATTTTAAATTTCTAATTTGTTTCTGAACATAAAATCACAAGATTTTGGGCCAAAATAGGTAAATATATGCCTGACATTTTCAAGAGCTTGAAACAATTTAAGTAGAATAATTGGTCACAAATTATTCTACCCCACAAAAAAGCCAGCTCGGACAAACCACAAGAGCTGGGAAGGCATACCAGGTCAGCTATACCAACAGGAGATCACAAAGGGCAATTAGGACTTAGGTTAGACTCCAGGAAGCAATCTGGAAATAAACACCCATGATTTCAGGTTTGGGCCCCTCACTACAAGAAGGACATTGAGGTGCTGAAGTGAGAGTCCAAAGAAGGGCAACGAAGCTGGTGAAGGGTCTAGAGCACAAGTCCTGTGAGGAGCGGCTGAGGGAACTGGGGTAGTTTAGCCTGGAGAAAAGGATGCTCAGGGGAGACCTCCTCAATCTCTACAACTACCTGAAAGGAGGTTGTAGCAAGGTGGGGGTCAGTCTCTTCTCCTAGTAACAAGTGACAGGAGGAGAGGAAATGGCCTCAAGTTGTGCCAGGGGAGGTTTGGATGGGCCATTAGGATAACTTCTTCACTGAAAGGATTGTCAAGCATTGGAACAAGCTACCTGGGGAAGTAGTAGAGTCCCCACTCTTGGAGGTATTTAAAAGACCTGTTGATGTGGTGCTTAGGGACATGGTTTAATGGCAGACTTGGCAGCGTGAGGTTTACAGTTGGACTTGATGATTTTAAGGCTATTTTCCAACCTAAACTATTCTATGATTCTATCCTGTTGATGAACTATGGGAAAAAACTTTCAGGGCCACATCTTAAGCCAGGCTACTGGCCATACTGGTTTTTCAAAGAGCATGCAGACTTCCAGCTTTGTGTGCTCTTGCCGTTGCTCACTGCTCTCTAGCTCTAGCTGTGCTAGCCTGGTCTTCCCCAGGCATGTCCCTCTTACCCTGGTGGTCACAGCTCTGCAGTTAATCACCACAGGGGCACAGTTTTAGCTCAGTTGGGAGAAGTCAGACCTGCAGTACTGGGTGCAATCTGCCTTTGATGGCCTATTCAAGGATCATTTCCCTTCCTCGTCATGGCTATACCTCATTCAATAAGGGCAATTGCTTATGAAAAAGATCTTGTTTCTAAAGATGACAGCACCTAACCTAATAATGGAGAGAAACATCTAGAGCTACAAAAAGCCACTGCCTCCCACTGCAGAGGCCACAGTGGAACAAAAGAACAATCCCTTAACCTACCCCATCTACAGGTACCCAAGATACTTCTCATTTCAATTAACCAAGTCCACGCACAACTGAGAAAGTTGGGGTGTTGCTGCTATAATTATTTTGTTCCTTTTCTTTCCATTTTCCTGCCTTCCCCACCCCTGGGTTCTTTAAAGAAAGACTCCCAGGAGCTTCCATTCAAGCGGAGTGAAAACACTGTCAGTGGGGGCTAACTTCTGCAGCACAGGTTGTTGTCACCAATGACCTATTCAACAGCAGCAGCACCAGCCTGGCTTTGTCTTCTGCTCCGCTAAACAAACTGATGGCAGATTCAGTCCTGCCGCAGAAATATTGAGAATTAAAGAAAGCACAAAGGGAGCAGACAGCAGGGTTGAAACATTTAGTGGAAATAGGGGAGCTGGTCAATAAGAGGGGCTGGAAACTGGATCAAAAGGGGCTGACTTACAATGGGACATGGGCTAAAAAGGGGTGTGCACTATCCCGCAGGTCAAAAATGACAAAACATTGTGCTCCTGAAGCTGTCACCTTCTGCACAGTAGGGAGGGATCTGGGAGCAAGGAGAAATGCAAAGCTAGCAACTCAACATATAGGCAAGGTACAAAGGGGAAAAAACAACCATGAAGGGTGAAATTCTGTGGTGCATGCAACAAGCTGAGACCACTGACCTCAACAAAACAAAGAAATATTTAGAGAAGATATTAGAAAGAAAAGAAAGAAAGTACGATAAGGAAGAGTGAGAAGTTGGTTAAAGGATTCATCCGAGACTTGGGAGAGCTGGGTCCATTTCAAGACTGCCACGTACTTCCTGTGGGACCAGAGAGGCCTTTAATGTCTCTGCAATTCAGTCGTCATCAGTGAATAAATACTCAGAGAGAGGATGAGACACACTTTGTGTGTGGAGTCCCCTGAGCTCAGCCAGACCTCACGTATGTAAAAGAAAAAAAAATTTGTTGGAACAAGCAGAGGTGAAAAAATTCCAAATTTTGAATTTTTCTATTTTGCAGGCATTTAAATGGATCGCATTTATTCTTAAATAAGTTTTCAAAGCATTAAACTTCCAATCACACCTTTCTATCATTTTCTACCTTTGAGGGACTGAATACAGATATCTGAATGCTAGCTAGAGATTTTTCCCTTCTCTCTTTTTCTGTATTTCCTATTTTACTTTTTGCTTTTGTGTCATGTCCAAAACCCCTTCTCTTCCGGAAAGGTTAGAGGAGATGAGAAAGAGTGAAATCTAAATGCCCGTGACTTTCCAAAACTGGGGAAAAATCAAGTAAAACATTAACGATATTTGAGAACAGTAACTTCCTCACTTTAAAGGGGTTGGCATATTTTCAGTGGAAAGGGAGATTTTTTTCATCCTTTCTTCTTTCATGTAATTTCATTTAATTTAAATATACTTCTCTCAGTTTTTTGCAGAAAGAAAGCAGCCTGGAAGAGTAAAACAGCTAGAGAAAATAGAACTTCCGCGGATATTAAGAGACCCACATTTCAATAACATTTTTTTCCTTGAAAATTTGAAATAAATCCCTGGCCACGAATTCCTCATGAGAAAATGCACGACTAAACTCTGTTCTATGCACCCATCCCTGATAACAATGAGGCTTCTCTATCTTGCAAATGGAATCCTACACCCATCCCTGGGGTGACTGCAGTCAGAGGGGAACCCGTCTTGTCTACCTTGAGGTGATAAACTGCTTTCCTCTGCCGCAGCAGAAAATAAGGCAGGTTCTCATGCCCAGGCATGTAGCACCGCTACTTGTCCTAGACAGTATGGAAGATCTGCCTGTATCCTTCAAACCCGTCCACCGAAGCCATGAAGATCACTGCCCCACGGATGAGCTGCTATTTGTCAGACAGAGCTGCCTAAGTGTGCCTAGAAAATACCTGAGCTGCCTAATCATCATCTGCTCTTAACTACGGTAGTTCCACAGAATCAATTCCCAGATCTGTCCTCAGAGTTTAAATGCTGGCCACCTGGCTGATAGTCTCGCAAGTAATAAAATAATTCAAACAGGTCAAGTTACCAACTCAGAAACAGCGAGGGGTTTTTTTGCTTCCTGCCACAGAGAGGAAAATCTCCAGTCATCGTTCAGAATTGGCCATCATTATTAAATGCACACACGGATGGGCTTTTTGGCCGTGATATAAATGACTTAAAGCTGTGATTCAAATAGGTCTATAAAGTGCTTCTGTGATGTTCCTCTCCCTTCTTTTTTCCTTTTTCTGAAACTGTCTCTGCTCCACTGTTCTTTGTAGAGATAAGCCCTTGAAAATAACCCTTCTTAAGGTGTAAACTTGGTGACTGTACATTATAGTTAAACATTTGATTTGTTATAGGCTGGAAAAATAGAGAACTTGAAACCTCTTCATGGTGTATTAAAGGTCACACAATTAAAATAAAATCTTGCTCCAGCAGCGCCAGTCACAGACAAAATCAGTCTCAAATTTCCAGTGAACAATGAAGTCCCCACAGAGTTTCAGCTTCCCCGGGAAATCAGGGTATCTCAGGCTGATTTTAAGGATGTCCTGATGCCCATCGTAAAACATGTGTTACTCAACACAGTCACAGCTCTTGCAGGGTCCTCTGATTGAAAAAACGCTTTTTACTTTACAGCCATTTGGGGCAGATCATTTTTCTGGTTTCAGAAACTTAAAAAGCAGCCAGCTCTACTCTGTTCGGGTGAGACGCTACCAGCGTGAATGTCATTTCGTAGCATTCCACAGATCAAAATAAAATAATAGTAATACAGAACAAAAATCTACATCCTCACAATACAAACTAATCTTACAGCTTCCCATCAAGCGAAGCATATTGACAACTGACAATAGGTAATTAATAGATTAATGAGCATAGCTCTTATCTGTCTACATTATGACTTTATCTGGTTGTAACAGGATGAACACAACACGGGCCTGTGCTCACAGGAGTGCTGTCCCAGTAGAAATGAGATCATTGCAGCAAGATATGAATGCAGTATTTTGATTACCAGGTATCGCTCAATGGAACAGAACCACCCCCCTCCCTCCCCGCATACTTTATTCTATACGTTTTTTAAATTATTCAAGGCAAAGAACAGAATATAATTTACTAGAGAGAGAATTAGAGGAAAAGGTTTATGAAAGCAGCAGAGATTAGGCTTTGATCCAGGGTTAAGACCACCACCTCTGGCACGCACAGAATCTGTCAAGATAGGCGATGGAATGTACAAAAAAAAACCCCTTTCTGCCTAAAACTGAGCCTAGAACGCAGTGATACTTGCAGCGCTAAATAATACAATTAACTTTAAAAATCCTTTGATAACCCAAAGAAAAAAAAAAAGATCAGACATACAAACTACTTTTTCAGTGGATCTAACTCCAAAAAGTGGAGCTGCTCTTTCTGACAGTGGTAAGCTCACTCACACCGTGGATAAATCTGATCTGCAGAAGTACAGAGGTGCATGGGGGGTGCTGTGCTTTGCACGACACCTGTGGAAAGGCAGTCTTTCCACACAACCAAGGGGGAAAGATGAACAAGGTATGAATTTGGGGGGACAGAGTACCATTGTCTCAATTGTATCGTGGCATTTCTCCCCAGGTCCCTGGTGGCACACTTGCCAGTAACCTATGTGCCCAGCTCTGTGCTTAGACGCTCCCTATTTCCGCTATGGGAGGAAGCCAGTTTTGCTTTTCTTGTGCCCAGAGCCACGTTCTGCCAGCTTTTGCTTGCATGTGTAATCTAAGTTGTCTCGACGGGGCTATTTGTACAGGTAAAGTGAATTTGCCATTGATAGCATTATGAAGTTTCAAAATAAATATTGTGATGTTTTGTGGGTTGGCAAACACAATCTGCAATTTGCTGTGTGGAAATTGTTGTTCTGCTCCAGAATTATGCAGGCTTTCATAATGACTAACAACACGAGACAAATGCAGCATGACAGTTGCATGTTGATCATTCTATACAATTTTGTTCATAGGCTATTTATTGGTTTTCTTTCACAGCCCAGTGCAGCTAAAAAAAAACCACCAGTGGTGTGAACTTTGAATCGGGCTTCATGTTATTCTGATGTAACAGGCTACACAATAAGAACTGAGGGATTTATTCTTAGTCCAAGCCTCCATATGGCAACAGAGCCACAGTCCTGAAGATGATGATCTCCTGGGAACGTTGCTGCCATGCTCCCAGGCACTGCTGTCCCAGCTAGTCACTACCAGCCCACACAGAGCAACACGTGCCTCTGCCTCGCCACGCCAGGGCGCAGCGTCAGAGGTGCCGGGGAAGCATTGCACGGTTGCGCTCTGACCACCGCAGCGGAGCAGGGGGATAGCTGCAGGCAGGAGCATTAAAGTCACAGAAGCAAAAATTGTCAGTGGGCATCTCAGAGATTTGCAGCCCTCTTTATGCCCGGCCCTTTGCTGCTTTAAACAACTAAAGAGTGGAAACAGTGGGAAGGGGCTCGAAGGCTACTTCTGTATGCGTCTGTCTGGATGACAGAAAAAAGCTATATGAGCCCAGAGAAATATGGTATTATTATAGACTGCATTGAAAAGGGAATTCAGTTTGTGTCTCATTTTTAAGAGCTAATATTCTTTTATCTGATCAAATGGTAAACAGCAATGGTAAATCAAGTTTTGATGGCATATGTATTTGCAAACAAAACTTTATATCCAACCTTTTCTAAGATGATCCCACAAATCTGTGTTGATATCCTCTGTGGTCATATTCTTTAAGAGCCTGGAAAACAGAACAGCCTCCCATGCACTACTTTAAACCACGTACATGCACTTCTACATTTCCTAATTGAATGGGAGCTTCTAGGCATGCAGTGAAAAGCAGTTTTGGAAAATCAGTGTAGAGAGGAATAGAATGTTTTCCAAATGCTGATTTTATTCTGTTCTTGGGTATTCTATTCCACAGGAAACCAAATTAAAACTTCCCCACTGAGAACTGCATTGTGTCTTTCAAACACATCCCGCAGCAAGGCACTCTGCCTTGGGGATGACTTGTTCATGGATGCCTCCCAGAGCACCCTGCTACACTAAGCTGAAGCTCCTGGGCCCCTTGAGGGGAAAGGTACAGACAGCATGGCACACAGACTGAAATATATTACAGTTCTCTTAAATACATTCCTTCCTTGGGCATGCCAGCCATTGTTCTAGCTGGGTACCTCAGGTCTAGTCTGGTATAACGGCCTTGTCACCTTACTTCATCACTCCTCTTTCCAGGATTTGAGACACCCATATGCTGAAAGGCACCACAAAACCACCTGTACTATCTCCTAGCAAAACCAAGCCATGAGTGCAGCTTGGTACCTTTACTCCTTATCTCCGTGGTAGGATTGAGATAAAAGTACCAGGCGTTTGCACCTAGCACTTCTAGGAAAACTCCAGTTTTATGGATCAATCTGGGAACTAATTTTTGCAGTTTCTGGAGGGAACTGCTGACAGAACTATGAAGAACCATCCCCTGCCTGTTTTTCTGGGAGGTGCATCCCAGACTAGCAGACAGGAAACAAAGTTGAGTAGAGCAGTTGTGACTCCCTCGTTTCTTTGATACTACGAAACGGAGCATACTAGAGATCACCGGTGAACTTCGGAGCTTGTGGAGAGTAACTGTAGCACTGAGGAGAGGAGCCCTTTGGTCACAGAATATTACTTCAATTATTTGAGCAGGTGATGCCCACTTGTTAAATTTATCATATGGAGAATTTAAAAAATTCCTCCTAAGCCTGTTTTTGAATATGCGGACCCAAACTTCCTCGACAAAGAACAAGGGGCAGGTAAACAACGATCAAGTGCCAACGTTGCTGCCTGAAGTAACCTGTTAGAGACAAGAGCTTCTGTAACATGAGATGGTGCTGGGGAGGTCAGGGAAGCAGCCATGTTTTATCTTAGCTAAGAATACCTGGACACAACTGTTTCTCATTTTTATGTTATAATGAATACTTTAACACGCTTAAAAGTTTTCTTGTGAAGGTGTTAATGAAGTCGTGCTTAGATCAGTACACTTACAGCCCTTCATTTAGGATAGAGGGGAAAATGAGGTCCTTCAAGAAATCAGCTACATGAAGCAACAGGAGCCATTTCCAAAACAGAGAGATAGCAAGACGTTCTAAGCAGCAGTTGGAGCAGTTACCTTCAAAGCTGGTATTGCAATTCTGAAACAGGCAGGACAAAGGATTTCAGATGCACTTAAGCATGAGCTGGGTTCGAAAAACAAACCCCAAAGACAAGAGTGTTGGCTCAGGGATGCTTTAGACCTGATGGCAAGTACATTAACCATTGTAGAATCTTTCCTATGCTCAGGAAAGGCACTGGGACCATGTATGTCTTTGCAAATACACAGGATTGCACCACAGGTAGAACCAAATTTGGTATTAATTCCTTCTTTCACTATTGATCTCTGCTGCCCACCCCCCCACCCCCAAAAGCCAAATAACAGTTCAGCTCAAAAGGAGAGCACCATGCAAAAGAATCAAAAGCCAGCTGAAGAGAGCTACACGCACATTCTCCTCTCTCACCATCAAAGCACAGCTCGGTTCTCCCAACCTCTTTGGCCCTCTATTTTGGTCTGTAAAATGGAAATAACATTGCAGAAGACAGTGAGAGTCACAGATCGTGAGCCCACTCAGTGAACTCTGGAAGAAGGAGCTCCCCTTCTGGCCTTCAGCATTTTTATGTCTGCAGTAACTCCCACATGGCAAGTGGGGAATAGCTGGTTCAGTTCTATGCACAGAAAATATTTTCACTTAAAATATTTGTGGAAAAATACCAGTTTCAGATGTGTGACTGACAATCCTCAATTAAAATAGAGGATTTATTACAAATACAAAGCTCTTTACAAATCTCAGACTTTGTGACATGACATCAGTAGAGAATGTAAAACAGCATATAGATGTGTTTTTTCCCCCCGCAACAGCAACAATTTAAAGATCAAATACTTTTTCCTATCAGATCCCCCATACTGATTTCTGAGAATCTAAGGAAATACAAAGGGTGTCTGCAAAGTAGAATGTTTGCACATGCTTCATTAATTAGCTTGGCAAGACCTTCAATACCAAAGTTACACGCATTTTTACATAGACTTGGGCAATCTGGCTCAGATTTTTCATTATTCATGTTTCTGTACTAATTGTGCTCTGTGTCATTTCACAAAAAAAAAAAACATTAAAAAAGAAAATTAACCAAGCATGGAATATGTCATTCTGCTGAGACTTCTAAAAATATCCTTCCAGAAAAACTTCCATTGAACTTGACTGGAATGGGAGAGGTGGTGCATACTGCATACTTGTCATACTTTTCTTTCTCTCAGAGCTCCATCAAAGTCCTACAGTATTGCTGCCTTTGTAATCTTGGCATCACATTTCACACTCAGCTCATGATGAGCTGAATTTTCAGTAGAACTGATTGTAAATTTTCAGATGAAACAACTTTCATTGGAATACACCAGCTTGTTCAAACAGAATGTTTTGAGCTTTGACAACCTCCCAGCTCACAGACAGGGATGTCTTGTAAAACCGCATGTAGGGCTCCTAAATCAACATTCTTTGGCAAGGAGGTGATGGACTTTCTAGGTTGCCTGTTACACCTCAGGAGGTGCTTTATCCCATTTTAAACAGAAACAGGAATAAGAAACACTCATTTTTCTGAAGGCAATGTTTCTGAAATTCCTTTCCATCTCCAATTCCCTTGTTTGCATCTCATCCCACACCCAAACATCCCAACAAAGGTCTTCTATCAACACAGAAATGTTAAATACCACCTTTTCTGGCCCAGTTACTCAGAGGAGAAAGAGGGATACAACTAAGAGGCAGCAGCACTGAGAGAAGTGATGCATCAGCAGACTAGTCTTCACCCAGATTTACCTAGCTGCTGAAGTACTGGACCAGCTTGGTAGCTTTTTCCATGTAGGGGCAGCCCAGCTTTCACTTTGGGTTTTATTGCAGGAAAAAGCTATTCCATGCCAGTTACTTACGGCTGGCAGTACTTAGCATTACCTGACAGTTCATAAGAGTACTCTAGAACACCCAAAAGAAACAGGTGAGAAAACCCCTCTAAATAACTATAATGCACTAAATCCCAAAGCAAAGGGCACATCCTCATGCAGAGCCTGTCCTGCCTCTCCACAAATGATGACATGACATGCTGAAGAATCTTTTAGTTTTAGAGAAATAACAAGGAACAGGGAATATTTTGGAAGGGAAGTGCAAAGGGTAAGAGGGCTGAGGAACACTTCCTTATTTTTATGTATTTATTTTCACCTTCTCGCAAACATAAGTATACATTCCTGTACCTTTGGGTGGCATTTCACTCCCTAGTAAATATTAAATACTCATCAAGAGTTTCTGAAATTAGGAGGAACTTACTCACGGTTTATGTTCTCCCTTTCAGATGACCATTATCATTTCAGTCAAGACAGATACAGGGTCTGGACAACATTCTAAAATGTAACATGGTCTCCCTCGTCAAATGCATTGCTCTTATTGAAAACCAAGTACCCATTGGCCTCAGTGCAGCCGACCATGCACTCTGTGCAGCCATTAAATAAAGCTCCCAGCACTTTACGGAGCTTGGATAATAACACTGGACAACATACCAGGATCAATGCAGGAGATGAGGATAAAGACCAAACAGCTCTGGAGATGTCCTAGAGAAGACTAGTAAACAACAGGCCTCCGTAGAGAAAGGTGATAGAAAAATCAAATCACACTGAAATTTATCGATGCTTAAAGCTGCTTAAGAAAATGGCTCAAAGTGAATGATTAATTTCAAACCAGGCCAAATTGAGGAAAAGAACCTTGATGCACACACCAATTTTGTTCCTCAAAGTCAAGAATTGCCTAATCAATAGCAGTGCTAAAAGGAGATGGGTGCTCTCAGGGGTACTATTACAAAGAATTGCACTGGGTTTTAGCCACCTGGCTCCCAATTGCTCTAATAGATGTCCCACAGCTAAACCCCAGCCTAATACTTTAAACCTTTACCCCTCAGTCTTCCTGAACATCCACTGCTGTTAGATGGCAAATGTGAAGCGCCAGAAGGGACTGTGAGATTTACTCCTGTATTGACCAGTACTAGAACATGCCCAGGAATTTGCACTGCTCTTGCAAGTGTCAGTTAGTGGGTGAAGAAAGGCAAAGCAAGAAACGGTAAAAGGGGTGAGTGAGAGACAGTGAAAGAAATTGTTCTTAACCCTTCCTCTGTTGATGTGTTGATAGCAATCTGCATCAGGTACTCACATTGCTGGGCTAATCCAATCAGCCCTTCTCTTCCATTAGCTAAAAATAAACTAAGACTTTGTAGGTAATGCTCTTGACTGCTCCCCCCCCATTCCAAGTGTGCTCAAAATCTTAATGGAAAACCTTCAAGGGGTTTAAGGTTTTAAATCAAATAAAGAAGCAGACAAAAGGAGAAAAATCCAATCAGAGCAGAAAGGGTTAGGAACTGATTTTCTTTCCACTTTCACCAGCACCAAACTCCACAGGAGCAGTAGCTGGAAAGACAGAAGGAAACAGACAAAATAGGAGAGGAAGAAAGAGTTTTTCATGCTCATATTACACCTAATTTTACACAAGGAGAGGTAGTATCCTGTCAACAAGATCTGGGCTTGACTTGGTTCCTGAGCCTGCTAGCAGGCAGCTACAGGATGGTGAGGACTCTGCTCGCTTTCTCAGGCAGCTGTTCCAGAGCCCTCCAGGGACCAGACTGCCCTGGTGTGCCTAGAGGAGAACAGGGAGTTGGCCTTAGCAGCAGCCTTCTTGTGAGAGGGCACCATGTGGTGGGGCTCTCATAGGACACATGAGTGCCAAGTAATAGCAATCACTTTTTAAAAGGAAGCGAGGAAATATTGTAATGAAAAATAAACAAATCAAAATGCTCCTGAGTGGGAGTGGATATGGAAATGGAATGGAGAAAAATCAATAAACAAAGAACTTAAAAAAAACCAAAGAAACTGAAAAAAACCCCAATCCTGGAACAAAATCTGAGCCTGCCACTTATGACGAGTGGTTAAAAAAAAAAACAAAGAAAAAAAAGAAAGAAGATTTGTGTACAACCTACCTTCCTGCCAGACATCAAGAAGACTGACATTTAAAGTTTAGAAGGGTAATGGTTAGACAGTGGTTACAAGAGAAGAAAGGGAATGGAAAAATCTTCCCCAAAATAGTAGATAATTGTTATGAGCATGTGAAAACTAGGAAGTGGTTTTCTATATATAAGGCTGAACATATTTCACAGCATGGCCCCTTTCTACTGAACCCTACCCCACAGTGTATGTACTTTAGAATAATAATTATTTTGAAAAATCAGAATGCCCTGAACCAAAACAAAACTGTATACTGTAATAAACTGACAGCATTGAGATGTCTATTTTTTTTTTTTTATTTAAAAAGCACAGAAGTCTGATAAGAAGATAGCACTTGCAGGTCTGATCCAGATAGCATTAATTTGATATGCTTTGAATCCAACTGTGAGTGTAGGCCTGAGAGCATTTGCAAGTACTCCTGTTACGCTGGCTTTTGCAGTATCTCTCTTCATAGACATTAGAGTCAAACCACATCGGTTCCCCCTAGTTGAGCTGGATTGACACTTTGGAAATCCTAGTGCACAGGAAAGGTTTAAATCCTCATATTTGAGGAGTAAGAGCAACACAGAGCTCAGCTACAGGCTAAAAATGGCTCGAGAAAAAAATGAAGGTAGAAGAATTGGCTGAAAAAAGAAACAATGAGCAACAAAATGGAGAGGCAAATGAAGTAGAAAAAGGTTCAGGAGGGAAGGGAGAACAGGCGAGAGTATGGGAAACAGTGGGGTGAAATTAATCAAAAACACAGAAAAAAATTAATAGAAACAATGAGAAACAGAGGAATGCACTAGAACTCACAAAACCAAACAAAAGGCAAGAGGTATATTGGAGGCAACACAAGGAAATAGCAAGGCAATGAGAGAGATAAAGAAAAGGGAGGAGGGAAATGTACGAGGAGCTGAAAATGGCAAGATATGGAAGAGAAAATGGGAGAGAGACGAAAAGGAAGGTAAAGAGAAGGAATTGTACGGGGAACGGACCAGAAAGAGGAGAACAATCCTAGGGAGCCTGCTGTGGTGGGTCGCAGAGAAGTTCACAAGCCCATGCACTCCAACTATTTCTTTTTGATTCTGTGTCATTGTCAGGCTTCAGACTGCAGCTGCAAATTGTTTGTCTGGCAGTTCTGGTAGGTTTCATTCAATAACTCCTATAAGAGGGCAGGCAGGATATCAATGCCGCTTTATTGCCTTTTTCTCTGCCTACAATAGCAATCCTCCAGTTAGACAGTATTATAAAGTGCCATCACTGGGGGTTGTATCTCAGCATAGTCACATCTCATCTTCCTAGACTATAACAAGCTGGCAAAGGTAGAAGTTTGAAACTACGTGAGCTTTATGAAACGATTAACACTGAGGCCTAAAGATTGGTGTCAGGGACGGGAACTGAGCAAAGAGCAGACCCTCGCTTTCCAAGTACCACAGCGAGGGGTAGCTACATGCTACAGGATTCAGCTCCACCAAAAGGTACTTGGTGATCTGTGTCAAGTCTTACTCCAGCCACTAGTGCACAAAGCATTAACACTCCAGAAAGATGCAAGCACTGCTGGGGAACACAAAAAATAACCCCTGCAGTCCTGTCAGTCGAGTAACGTTTCATGGCTCTCCCCAAATCCTTTGGATAGGAACTCTTTAAAAATAATCATGCAGCGACATTTAACATATGATTGGACTGACTGATGTGGACTTACCATTTTTCCACCTGGAAGTCGGTTCCTTCAGGCTGTGGGGGTGTCCCTCACCAGGCTGACACAGAGAAATTTCCTCAGCCTTGACTGTGCATGATCTGTCAATAAAAAGAGGCTTTCAGTTACACAATGCTGTCAAATAGCACCTTTTACAAACTTTAAATTCAAGTTAAAAATGTCACAGCAAAACAGGAAAATCACCACAGAGAAAAGTGCCTGTGAGGCATTTTATTGGTGTGGCTTTTAGAAAAGAAAAATTCCTGGCACATTGTGCTGGTTGAAGCCACACAAATCAGAAGAAAACTTTTCATTCAGACCCAGTCATTAAAAATATTGGGAGTAGCTGAATAGAAAGAGACACATTTTGTCCACTTAAACTTTGTCTCACATATATACACATATATAAAAAAATTCCTGTTCCATTGTAAAAAATCATAAGGAGATGTGTTCAGAAATCATTGTGACTTTACGCTGCAGTTTATTCCATATATTTCCATTCTTTTGAGTCACACTGTTCAACCTCCTACTTACTCTTAATAGATTAATTTGCTATTGCTCCCTTGACATTTCAGCCTTTCATGATGGAGAGCAATTCCTCTCATTTCACTCATCAAGGCTCCATACAATAATGAAAGTTCCCATAGGTCACCTCTATTGCGCCTTATTTCCTTAACCCCTTTAGCCTTCTCCTCTGATGAGCGTTCTTAAACCTGGAGCTGTCCGGGCTAAGGCAAAAATAAAATTTCTCTTGCAAGGCAACCTCAACCAAACCCATGTTGCATCAGTCCTATAGAAAATGTGACTATAGCCATGTGATCCCAATTCTCTGACACCTTTACATTGTCATAAGATCCTATTTGTTTTTTCCAAGCAGTTATACACACAGAACTGCTAGGATTTTTCTCTGATAACCCCAGGTATCTTTTTCCTTTGGTAGACTGAATAATAAGAACTCTGCTGTGGTTCACTAGCGCTAGACTTACTGTTATAGCCACCGAAAGATCCAAATCCTCCTCAGCTTGGTAGGCATTACTTCTTACTCTTTGCTTAATTCTTACATTTGGCAGAATGATCCATGTCTGCTATTTTTCTTGTTATGATTTTTCAGAATAAAATTGATAGGCAAGATTCTGAGCTGCTGTAAGTTGGCATGTCCCTAGCATCACTTCACTGGTCCAGCTTCACACAGTAAATAGATGCTTCAAAACAAACCTAGGGGGAAAGCCGCCAATTTGAATTTTCCAGTTGTTACTTATGACCAATAGCTGTTTCCTAAGTGCGACCCTGCTTCATGATTTACGCTTATGTAGGGGAAAGTCCCAACACAGCCTGCAGGCAAGCAGGCGTGCTCACGCACTGTGAAAGAGGTGTGGCTCTGGGTGCAAGTAAGGGGTAGCTGAAGGTGCCCAAAAGCAGCCCTGTCCTCCCAAGAAATCCACATTATAGGAACAAATCATTGCATTTTTTTAAAGAACAATTCTACATTGCATCCTATTCCACGATCTCTCTTCTTTTGTGCAATCTGTTCATTCCATGGAAACAAAATATTTCTGACCAGCAATATAGCACTAAATAAAACAACTGCCATTCACACACACAGCCTTGAAAGTTGTGCATCTTTAGAGGGAGGTGACAACAGTTAGTCCAAAGTAATTCAATGCTGATTGGGTTGGGGATCATTTTCTGGCAAGCAAGAATGGGATTGAGACCAAAAAATCATTTCAAACAACTAAAGGAGTCACAGGATAGCAACACCTTTCAGTCTCTAGAGACCTGGAATTGATTTGAACTGGTCTACCACTTAAATGGAGAAAAGCTATTATCCCATCACTAATCTCCTGAGCCATTCAGCCCCACTTGAACCAATTTTTCCTTCAACAAGCTATTTTACATATTTCACTTAGCCCACAATCTTTACTGGAGAAGCTTATCGCATGATTTGTGTACAAAGATTAGTACCTCTGCCTTTCACATTTCTGTTTATTCTTGGGTTTGTTGCTAACATGACAGAACAATTAAAAGTGTTCCTCGTCTCCTTACGGAACCCTGCTTTTCTTGCTACCATTCACAAAATAAGACAATTTCTTAGGAGTTTTTGGAATAAGACCCATGTCTTCTAGAGACTTTTTTTTCCCAGGTAAATATAAATTTATTGCCCTCAAACATCGTAGCCGTTATCAGTATAATGCTCATACCACCTCAATAGCTCTGCAGCCCAAGAAGGGTCAAATCCAGGATTTGCAGAGTAAGAACTGAAGCACAGCATTGCTAAGGATCAGGTTTGCAAAAGCAGTCTTCATTTTGAGGTGCATACGTGGGCACCAACAGGTAGACACAGTGCCCACTAGTATACAAAGAGTCTGTAATTGATAGATAAGAATGTCTTAAAAATGAGGCCTTTGGAATCTGATACTGGACTTTCAAAAAATTAAGACATCCATATTGGAAAGCCATTTATGAAAAATGAGCCATCACGTCCCTGGTAGGGCAAAGCTGAGAGCCTGTGAGGCCAGAGCTGCGGTTTGGTGACAGGGTCACACAAGCCCAGCAGGAGAATACTTTCTGGTGAGAAAGCAAGCACAAGTTCACACTCAAATCTCCTGACTTCTCTCACTGTTTTTCCACTATTTTGTGTGCTCAGAGGATCCTGTTTTCCCTACTTCATGCTTTCTCTTCCTTAAGTATTTTCCCTGTAGTTTCTCCCACGACTGAATTTACTCAGCCTGCTCCATCACTCATGGAATTAGAATCCATGCCTTTGAAAAACCTGCGCTTTCTTCATTTCAGGCAGCTAATCCCCCTCCCGCTCACCCTGCAGGTTACACTGCCGAGCAATGCTACTTTGATACTGTTCCTCTGGCAGCAATTAGAATCAAATCAGCACCAGGCTGTTTATGAAAAGGGGTGTTGCTATAATGACACTATCAATTCTTCCAAACATTGTAGCTATTTATCAAGTGATTAAAGTAGAGTAACTTACTCCAGTTTTACTAGCCTATTTTCCATTGGAATTTAAAAGGTTTTACTGCCTCAAGTATGGCACTTGGACTGCTAATAATTTCGATTTTATTACATTATCATATTTTTTAGATTTATTTCTAGTTTTTGCAT
Source organism: Bucorvus abyssinicus (assembly GCA_009769605.1). NCBI lineage: Eukaryota > Metazoa > Chordata > Aves > Bucerotiformes > Bucorvidae > Bucorvus > Bucorvus abyssinicus. The sequence continues at coordinate 8,045,039 of CM020043.1, forward strand.
AAGGTTCAAATTGTTACCCAGTTTATAAAATAAGATAAATTTATCTTGGTCAAAAATCATATTAAGATAATTATCTTCCTGGTTTGGCAGATAATTTTGTTAGTAATATATTGGAAATGCTTATTTTTTGTTTTTCTAACCACTCATTCTTGCAAAGGTGGCTATTTTTTTCCTGATGTAGGCAACTCTATCTCCCTCTCACTGTCCATAGCTGTCATGTCTTCTCCCATTTTCCCCTCTCCGTTAGGGAAAACCCTGTTCTTGGCTTGCCAGGAATCTACCATGGACGTCTGTGTATATTTGGGCCCCTGTGAACCTCATGGCATTCAACAAGGCCGGGTGCAAGGTCCTGCACCTGAGTCACGGCAAGCCCCAGTATCAACACAGACTGGGGGCTGAAGGGATTGAGCGCAGCCCTGCGGAGAAGGTCTTGGGGGTACTGGTGGATGAAAGGATGAACAAGAGCTGACAATGTGCACTCACAGCCCAGAAATCCAACCATGTCCTCGGCTACATCAAGAGAAATGTGGCCAGCAGGTCGAGGGAGGGGATTCTGCCACTCTGCTCCACTCTGGTGAGACCTCACCTGGAGTTACTGTCCAGCTCTGGAGTCCTCAGCACAAGGACATGCACCTGCTGGAGACGGTCCAGAAGAGGCCACAAAAATGATCAGTGGGCTGGAGCACCTCCCCTTTGAGGACAGGCTGAGAGATTTGGGGTTGTTCAGCCTGGTGAAGAGAAGACCCTGGCAACACCTTATTGCAGCCTTTCACTACTTAAAGGGGGCCGATAAGAAAGATGGGGACAATCTTTTCAGCAGGGTCTGTTGCAACAGGAGAAGGTGTGATGGTTTTAAACTAAAAGAGAGGAGATTTACACTAGATATAAGGAAGAAAATTTTTATACTGAGGGTGGTGAAATGCTGGCACAGGCTGCCCAGAGAGGTGGTAGAGGCCCCATCCCTGGAAACATTCCAGGTCAGGTTGGACAGGGCTCTGAGCAACCTGATCTAGTTGAGGATGTCCCTGCTCACTGCAGGGGGGTTGGACTGGATGACCATTGAAGGTGCCTTCCAACCCAAACCATTCTATGAGTCTGTGATTCCTGGCAGGCATAGCAGGGCTGTGCTGGGGACTTGCGAGGAGTGCTTACTCAGGCAGTCCCACACTACAGTTAAGGTAACTCTTATCCGAGTGGGGTGTCGGCAATATGCACACTGACAGACACCGTGACAGCCTCCTACCCGAACAACGTACTACAGTATGCGTGCAGCTTCATTGTGCTCCTCAATGCATAGGATTTAGAATGCATAGGATTTCCTTTGTGCATATATGGTATTTTATAAAATAATTTATACTGACATGTTGTAACTTGATGTCAATATTTAGTTAAAATTAAATAGCTCTTCCTGTTTTATAAATTATTACGGGCATGTGCTGCTTAGTACTGATGGGAATAACTCTGCTACACAATAAAGTAAGTAGCATTCTGGTGTAGAAAAAAGACAGAGATACACTAAGTTCTGAATAGAATAAATGGGGATTTTTCAATTATTCTAATTCACCAGCATATCAAGCACTCATGGCAGAAATACCAACAGACAGAGACAACAAGTTTTCTTTAAAATGCTCGGGCTCCATTTCAGTTGGTGTTAAAGTGAAGATCAGTTTATATATTTGTGTTATTTCTGACAACAATTCTATGGAATATATGCCAACAGAAATTCACCCATTTCTAGTGAGAAAACATCTACCTTTCTCCTTCACTGTTGCTCAGCACCAAGGCAACATTAAACCCTCTTTGTGCCACTCTTGATGGCCACGCAGCCAGCAACACGGGGACAACACCCAAACAGCAGAAGCCGAGTACAAAGGCAGCAGCTAAGGCTCCCTGCAGGGAGAATGGTTTCAGTTCTGTGGATTTCAGTGCAGTCATGAAGAAATTGCACCAACAATTTATACAAATCACAATCCAGACGGGTTGGCACCGGAAGTTTGACTGCTTTGCATACTCCAAATCTCTGAACAGTTTTTCCTTTTGTCATGATGACACGGTGAAAAAGCTGATGATCATAAATATGGAGTGTATCACCCTGTCCTTTAACTCCCTCCTTATTGCTTTTGCAACATAATACATGCATCTCAAATAAATTAAACATGTGACATGTAAAATCAGTTCATGGTTTTTGGGGGTTGTTATAATCCTGGGAAACCAAAATGTTGAAAATCACTTGTCAAAGCATTCTGGGATGAAGTAGTTAAGCTGTCATCAACAGCTTAAACACTGTTTATTTGAATATGTAAAGCAACTTTTTGAAAAACCAAAAGTACAGAGTCTGTTGATGAGAGTTTTCTCCAGACATCTTAATTCTGCTTCCCTGATCTCCTGGGAAAGAAAACTGCACGTGAAGTGCGAGGCCATATACACCCGCAGTGAAGTCAGCACGCTGCTCTACTGACACAACAGATTTGACAAAGTATGGCAATGGTATTACCATGGTACTACAGGATTATTACTCTGCAGTGCCCATTATTTGAAATGGAGTTACTCTGTGCTTACCACAGAACAGCAAGTAGCATTTTGCAGTAACACAATAAATAACCCATGTCATCGCTGTATCTACACCTTTTGCGGGAAGATACAGAGCCAATCTAAAAACAAATCTAAAAGTGCTGTAATAATGCCGGAATGACATGCCTCTTAAGCTGTTTACAGCTGACAGTCTAAGTGAAATGGTTTGACAAGGAAGAACACAGTATGTGTTGACAGCCCTGCTTAGTTTGTATTTGAAAGGCAAAATTAAAGTCATACTTTTACAAGGTGCAGAATTCTGCTTACTTGAAGGACATTCTCTTAAGCAAAGTGTGGCATTAAGCCTTTGCCATCCTCCTCCTCCTCTCTGCCATTTTTATGTGTAAGCCACTAAGTGGCACACCTCAAAAACCGGTCCTGGCTCCCTATCTCAGTAATTGCTTGTGAAAACACATCATTTAGAAGAGTATGGAGAAAGCAACAGGGAGAGCAGCCATAAATGTGCACCCTCTGTAGTTTAAGGGAGCGCGGCAACATATGGGCAGCATTCGGCTTTTCTTACACCAGGTAGCACCATTAGGAAAGAGCAAACATCAAACAATGGCTGAGTACAAATACCCTGTATCCACAGAGGCACCTTTTACTTGATTACAGGTTATACAAGAAAAATATAAAAACATGGTGAAACCTGCAAAAAAGTAAATAAGAGCTAAGATAGGTCAGTGGAAAGGGCTGGAGACAGGCAGTAGGGAAAACAGACCGGTTTGGCAGTATTTGCACAGCTCTAAGGCAAGGAGAACAGGAAGGCTTAAAGGACAAATGGTGGCAAACAGTTGGCATCTCATTTTTACCTCGTCCTTGCTAATCCTATGGGGTAGCAGTAACCAGAGGCTGTCAGCAACTCATGTAGTGGTGAGTGTTAGAGCAATTTGGTGGGCTCAGTCCAGCTACTATTGGAGACATTTCTTCACTGTAAAAGTTTTTCCAAGTATTACTTGGACCTTCACTGTTAGGGGCCATGGGAAGCCATGAACATTCACGTTCCGTCCCACTTTAAGAGGCAGTGACTCTGTTACTGTAGAGCAGATACCCTGAAGAGGGAAAAGCCAACACCTGCCATTCCTTTTCTGTGGATAAGACCAGAGGTTCAGCTGCTAGCAACATCCGTCAGTCCAGGTCTTTTAATGAGCCCTGTAATTGATGAAAATGAGCCCAAAGTTGCCAAGTGAAATCTTCTCACTGACAGAAACTACCAGGAAAGCTTTAGAAATATCCTGCACTTGGAGGCATAGGATGCCTTTGCCATTGCATTTACACTGGACTGACTCTACCAGCTCAGCTGACTGAGGCCAAGGAGCTGCACTGTCAATGTTCAAGAGGAGTCTGGCTGCTGACAGCACCTTCCTTGCAAATAAGTGGAGAGTTGAATCTAACTGTAACCTTAGTCCAGACTTAGTATGCAGCAGATCACAATAGTGTCAGTTGCAGCTCCATGTCTGGAGCCTGCTGGCAAATCATGAGCAGGAACTGTTCAAAACTGGTTGAAGCTGCAGTTCAGGAATCAGAATGGTGCTGAGTGGAAGCATTTTTTCAAACTAATGGAAGTTTTGCCTACATATTTCTTCCCACACATGAAGGTCATCAGATGTTTGTGTGCCAAATGTTAGAATTGATGCCATTCTAATGAACTCTGAAAACATTTTCCTGTCAAAGCAAATAGAACAATTTGACATCACTGATCCTAACATCGACCAAAGAGGAAAAACAAACAAACCATCAGTTAAAAAACCAGGGGGTTTTTTTGTGCTCTAAGTTCAAGGATGTGAGTCCGGCAGTGCAATGACAAAGGGGAACACGGTGCAGATGACAGAAGGGTAATGTTCACTGCAAAGGAAGTTGGTCCTGAGGAAGAGAGATTGCCTCAGTATCAAGGTCATCAATGCCTGGGTGCTACCTCCTCCTACCATGCGACACATGACATCCCTCGTGTCTGAGCTCTGCTATTACCTGTAATGTGTGCCACAGGCTAGGACCTGAGTGGAGAGTAAAACTTACTACTAAACTCTATCAGAAGATGCAGACTGATTACCCCCATAAAAGTAAGCCAGCAGTTCTCAACTTGTCTACCAAGAAACTTTTCCTTTGCTATTGGAACTGCCTGTCCTTGTGGCCTCCTCCATCTCCCAGGGGATCTTCCAAACCATCTAGCCAAGTATAAGCCATGGAGCGGCAACCCTGCTACATCTGGATGCAAGCACAAAGGAAGTGTATGTTATAGCTGCTAAATTGGGTTTGGGGAGATCCAGACTTATTTCTTCCTTCTAACATATGATTCCTGAATGTTCCCTGTCCATCATTCCATGTGGGAAATAACCATACCTCCTCCTTTGCCTCTCCTGCTTGTTCAGAAATTTGGGGCAGGGTTCATCTTGCTGTGTGCAGTTTCTAACAGAAGTGCTCGGTCACGATCTCTCTAGGTATCTCAGTGGTTCAGTATACAACTAAGTAAAGCTAATTTTGCTATTCACACAGTTCAGAGATAAAGAGAGAGAATTTCTGCAGAGTACACAGGGGGTCTGCAAGCCTGATGAAAGTAGCTAAGTACCAAGCCCCTAGGAAGTTCCCAAAGCAAGCAGCTAGGTACCAAGCTCCAATGAGGTTCCCAAACTAATGTTTCTCCTCAGCTACTTTGGCCATTTTGTGAAGGAGATTTTTCACAGAAATTGCTACAGGATGGAGGTCCTGTTGAAAAGTACAATGTTAAATTTGGGAATAGTGACAGAGGAACCAGAGCAGAATTAAAAGGATGAAACATACTTCGTTGCCCCCTGCATCAAACACATTTCCATTTTATTTACTGTTTTAATTTCCAGTTCTCCCATGCTCACCCTGTGCCATCACCTATGTTTGTTGAACTGAAAGGTATTACCCTCAGCTCCCATTTCTCCAAAAGTCAGTTCTAATCTCATTCACCCTCCAGCCCGGCAGTTTTCCTTCCCCTTGACAAGCCTGACCACTTAAATTTCTATCAGCTCAGATAACATTTACCCACACCCTTTTCTGTTCCTGTCTCATTTCTTCCCCTTCCAGTTTTTGTGATGCCATCATACATCTATGCCAGCACACAGAGCATGCAGCAATAGACATATAGATCCTGACTGTGTTCAGGAAAGGCGAAAGGCTGAAGTGAATAACATCCTGCGTATGAATGATTCCCTTGCTTGCTATACTACAGTGAGCTGTACTTTCATATACTGTGATGGATGTGAGTTATGGGTCACTCCCTCACTTGTGAAAATAAATGTACAACACTTGCCAACTGTTATACTGTATATTACAAAATTCTATCACTTAAGATTTATACACTTAGCAAACCAATCACACAAACAATACAGGTACAGGACAGCAACTCTACAACCAGGTTTTTTCTTGTTGAGACAGACAGATGCAAAATAACCCTTAGCAATAAAGTGGTGCTACGTTATCCCGAGGGGGACATTTTATGGACAAAGAGTTTCTCATAGCCAGAGTTTGCCCTGGGTGGAGTGGACTTAGCATGTGTTAAATAATGCTTAAGTGGTTTGCTGAACTGGCCTAATAGCACAAAACACTCCTGGCTCTATTTGCTTATAAATACATTTCAAGGCACTGATTGAAGTCTGTAGTGCCCTAAATGGTCTGGGACCCAGTTACTTAAGAGATATCATCTCTCCTTATAAATCTTATGCGGTAATTCAGAACCACCGGTTGTTCTCGCTTGCTTTTCCTGGGTAGACAGTGAGGTGACTTTAACGGGAGATGCATGAGCCTGGAACATGTCCTCATCAGCCTTTGCACACAACAATGCTTCAGAGAACTATTTCAAGGAGAAATATGGAGCTGGTCTCTTCAGTGTGACAAACATCAGTTAATCTCTTGATCAATCTTTTACATTATGTTAGCGACAGACGGCCTGACTGTGACTGGCCATGTGTTCAGGAAAGCTATTCCAGAAACCTTTTTCTCTTCCTCCTATAACCACAGGGCTATTGCAAGGGCTGAAAAAAATCACTCACACATACATCACCTGTCCGTAAGATCTGAGCTGTCCTGGCATCCAGGTAATGTCACCAGAGAGACTGAAAACCCTTGCTGATACCCGGTCCACCAAGGCTCCCTTAAAATAGAGTGCCAATGGCACATCTTAGCTCATGAGAGTGGGTCCCGGCCACTTGCATTTTGTTTACAACCATGTGTTCCATTTCAGGGTCATTTTAACTGCTGTGAGCTGCTGAAGCACTGGATACCCTTATCTGCTTTCCTCAAGGGACACAGATACATAAAGTACATAAGATTGCAGGTTTTTAAGATTAAAAGCTATAAACACAGATCAAATTATGTGGTTTTTATCCCTTTAAGGAACCTTGTTCATGGCATTCTGTTCCAAGTTTCCAAAATAATTTCTACTTACACTCGCATTTAGAAGCATTTAAAACACAGCAAAGAGGGAATGCATTTGTGGATGTAACCGGCAACAGAGAGCTCAGGTCTGCCTCCCAGCTACCCCCAAACCTCAGAAGGCAACAGAGGAAACACCCAGGGCAGCTGAGCCCACTCAGAGCAGGGCTGCTCAGGCCCCTCCGTGGGCTACCAGGGAGGCCCCCAGCAGTGAGGAAAGGTGATCTTGGCCTAACCTCTTCTCAAAACCAAAAACCTGACACTTAGGAAAACCGACAAGGAAACCATTGCCTTAATCTTTACTCTATGATGCCAGCCAAGACTGTCTGCTCACCTTCTTGAGAGGAAGCTTGATTGCTTGTCTTTTCAGTAAGGCTGCCCTGGTGAATAAGAATTGAGAGAGACAAATAGCCACCCACAGGATAACAGCCTCAGTGGGTTGTTTTGCTGTTTGCTTTAGTTTGCTGGCTTAAAAGGGTCAGCAACCTTCATTCCAAAGATCCTATTAGAAAAGTAGCTTTGAGCAAAACATATAATTAACCTTTGGAACTCACTGTAGCAGGATATAATTGAGGAAGCATATGAAAGATTTTCATTTTTTAAAAAGGATTGTACATAAGCAACTCTAAGGACGCAATCAAATATTACCAGTATTTTCTCTACAAAAAATTCACTGATAACAGCCACTAAGCACTGCGCTTCTGGGAGTCAAGAACAAAAATACAGGGACTGATCAATTCTTCACTCAAAGGCAGGTGAATACGATGGGCAAAATCAACAAGATGAACCCAGACTGCTTAAAGTCTTCAGAAAGAGCCGATCACACATGCAGGAACAGAAACTACGGTTGATATTTGACCTATTCCATTAAGGCAATTTTTGTGTCCAACTCTTTGCTTCATGTCCACTTACTTTCTAGCTCCCAAGTGATGGCCTTTCTCAACCTTAGAAAGATTAACCAGAAGTACATAAACCCCAAGCTGACCACAAAGGCTTAACAGGCAAGTTGAAAGCAGTAGACATGTAGAGAAGATTCCAAATGGGAAGAATCAGAAACCAACTGAAAATGTTTTATTTTACTGTGTAGGAGACTCAAATGGCTTCTGCTAAGAAGAACCCAACTGACAAACCTGTCTGAGAATGACATCCTTTAAGTGACTTCTGTCATATCTAGAAAAAGTATAAAATCCCTGGATTAGAGGGACAGGGCAGCAGACAGGAGACATGAGACACTTGGAATGTGCTGACATTTGGAGTACTTTGAAACAGTAAGACAACTCTCCTTTAAGACAGAAAAGGTCTGAAATGTGCAGTGTATGCTGAGCTATCAGAGTTATGACAGCAAGACAGTATGGTAAGGATCTGTGCAGACAGGACACCACAAATTCTCCTATTTTGCTACCATTACCATCAAAATAAGCAAGAAAACACATCTTTTGCACTATTGGGTGAACTTATCAGAGAGGCAGAAATTATGTATAATTATATTTCTAGTGCCATGTAACTAACTACTGGGCATTCAGAGGGCTCTATCCACAACAGTGTAACTCATCCTGGACCCCTCCACATCCAACGATCTATTCCAGTTTTGAACAGGTAAGCCTTTAGATTTGATCTGAAGGATCTTCACAAGATTAAAAAAAAAAAGAAAAAATGTAGTTCTGGATTTAACACTTCTTTATACAAAGCCAAAATACTGTCACGTGTAGTGGTGTGGGGGGGAAACAAAAAAACAAACCACTAACAGAAGCCCCTGAAGCCTTGTGAAACACAGAAAGGGAAACTATGCTGTGAGCTCTGACAGTAATAAAAACATAACTGGATTGATTCTGGAGAATTTATTGAACAAAATTTAGTTAGGGTCTTTTTGTTTTGTTTTGATGATTGCACACCACTTAATTTTTATGAGCTCGATTATGCCTTTAAGGCACATTCCAGCAGAGGGCTGAGGTGAAAAAGCCTCTCCAGGGAGGATGCAGTAGAAGAAAAAGCCTCTGGGAGGTGCAGGAGTTGAGCTAATCCTTTCTAGGCATGTGTTTGGCATTACCTACTTGCAGCTCTCGCACTTGCCAGTGGAAAAGCAAGTCTGGGGGCTTATAGCTAGGAATTTTCTGCCTCCTTTGGCACACTGTGCCCAGGGGTGAGAGGGGGCTCATCCAAACCCTCCTTCAGGCATAACAGCTGCAGACTTTTTCATGAACAAATTATTCAACTTGAGGATCTGGTCCCTTCACTACTACACCAAAACCTGGGCTTTCCCGGGAAGGACAGAGATCATACCCCTCCTGCATCCCAAGGCACCCAACGCTGGCAAGTTTGTTTTTAAAATCTAAGTTGCTCACTCTAGAGAATGTATCATGACTTCTGACACTGAAAATATTAAACTCAGACCTGAGAATGAACTGCTTCCTCTCACCTGCCCAACAGACCAAGGCAATAACTAACACAGAAGGTCATGAAGCCCTTCGACCCCTCTCCTTCCCCAGCGAGAAACAGGAACAAGGATTGGTGCAAGACTGAATGAGTAGGGCAATGATTGAGCAACACTATACAGCCCTATTACACTAGCCTCCTTATCCCACTTCAGTTTAACTCTTTCTGGAAGCAGAGACCAGAGCTCTGCCTTTTCAGAGGGTGCTACACAGCACTAAGACCCAGGGCTACTGTACCTCAACCTCCTGATAAGGAGGTGCTGCTTCTTCCACTTCACTTGCCAAATGAGAGCACTGTACACTTCCTTAGCAGAACAAGCTTTTAATGCCTGGAGAAAACACTAGAAATGGCATAAAACATTGTTTGTAGTATTTGGGATCCTTAGAAAAAATTCAAAGCACATTCCACCAGGTGCTAAAACTATTCCAGTTCCTCAAATACAGCTTCCTTCTCCTCAGTGCTATTGCATATTGAAACATACACACATGTTTCCAGAAAATAGGTAGAAGTCCTTGCTTTAATCCATGAATGCAAAACCACTTCCCTCAGACTTGCTTTTGAAAGAATTTTGCAGTTCTAAAATGCAGTGTGCACCACCTGGGCTTCCCAGAGTCTACCCTCGAAGTCCCTGCAGCAAACAACAAACCTCGGGTCTGTGCAACAACAGCTGCCCCAGCCCTTCTGGGGAAAGGTTCTGGCCCTGCTTCCTGAGAGGTGCCACAAGCCATAGCTTGTCTCTGAAGTGGTCCAGGTGTCAAACAAGCATCTCCAGAGCAGAGCTAGGCCTCTCTAGTTAGGGCACAGCCTCTTAACTTCACTCTCTCCTTGACTCTGCTCTTTGGGGTGGCCACACAGAGCCTGTGCTGCAGGGTCAGCAGAGGGACAGACCTACATGCTCCAGGACTATGCCAGCTGAGCTGCCCTGCGTCCTCCTCTGCCTCTTGTCCCTGTACACAGAAGTTGTTCGTGTTGGGCATTCGGTCCATGTTTTCCTTCCTTTTGCCCCTGCCTTCCCCCATTATGGTTCCCAGTTATATACTGCATTATAAGGAGCGTTTGGAAAGGTAAAAAAATGTGAACTTTGGACAGGTCAGTGGGAAAATTCAAACTGAATTTAGAAACAAAAAATACTCCCCCCACCCCAAGAACCAGACTGAATAAAAAATGCCCTATTTACTATTAACTTTTACAAATCACACTACCAAATGGCTCACCAAAATGATTGAGGCAGCTGGCAGTCCCACAGTTTCTCTCCTGCTAATGCTGAATTGGCAGCACCCTGTATCACACTGCCGTCATGCAGCCCCTGGTGAAAAGCTGTGCCAGAGGGTCCGGAGCAGAGCGGCTTGCAGGCTTGCAGTGCTGCCACCCAGGAGGGCTCCTCCAAGGTGAGGGATAAAGGAACAGCAGGACTGATACTGTGTCTAATGTGGCACAAGGTTCCCCCGGCACAACGTGCCCCACCTAATGAATGGCACTGCCCCAAGTACAAACAAGCTGGGAAGGGTTCTGTTTTCAAAGCGAGTGTATTGCACTTCAATGAAGATTTTTTTCCCCCTAAAAAGTTTTAATATACACACTAAATTAAGCTTGAGAAAAGGGGACATTTCATCTTTAATCTATTTACTTCTGAATATTTAACATACAATTCTGGCACCAATCACCAGATTTAACTGGAAAATTACTCACTAATCTGTTTGCTTATTTGGAATAATTGGGTAGGCTGCCAGGGAAGAGGATTTCCTACCCTGTTTAATATCTCAGTTAGTAGTCCAATTTCAGCTTGGCGGCATAATTACTCTGACAGAGCTGTAGCCACAGGGCCTGTGAGTGGGGCTGCTTTTTAAACCGTAAATTATGGAGGATTAGCATTTATGAATTTTAAATCAGGGCTGTGGTAGGAGACACTAAAGCTGCTTAGAGCTTGCAAACCACTGCATTCAATCACCAGTCATTAACACATTCCTTCCCAGGACTTTCTGCAATCACATTTAATAAAAAGGTATTTCTAATTTGCTTTAGAATATTGTGGCTCTGTGTCTCCAGCATAACACCAGGGATAAGGAGATCCACTTTCCAGGAAGAAAGCATCACAATTTAATCTGACCCTGATTTACCTCCCATATAAGATGTTAAAGGGCTACATTCTCTGCTTGATTCCTACTGTTTCTTCTACCAGATGGAAAACACATGGTTTGGTCCCTACTATACTTAAACAATTACAAAAACATTAAAAACTGCTGAAAACCAGAGCTGCAATGTGGCTGATCAGCAGAGATCTGAACTGTGCCATCCCCCTAGCTCAGGAGCTTTGGCTTGTGAGCGCTCCACTGTTGTGTTTGCCTGTCAGGCTCACGATGAATCATTATGGGGTAAATCTTTCCTTTGATGTAGGCATGTAACTTCTTTTAAGGCCAATGAGAGTTATGTACATGCACTGAGGGCAGAATATTTTATGCCCTAGAGAAGAAGTTTTAGGAAAAAAAACTCTGCCAAAAATCACACCGCTTTGAACTTCAGAGTTGCTCCACTCAGGAGTCTAAAGAGCTCTGAAGCTGTAAGACATGCATCCAAATGCAAATGCTGAGCCCTTCCTCCTCCTAAACATGTGCATCTCTCCCTCTGTGAGCCCCCAGTTCAGCAAGGTATTTAAGCTAGTGCTTCACGTGACTGTGTCAAAGACCAGAGAAACATATAGGAAACCTATAATTTTTACACTGAGAGTTTTCATATATTAAATTATATCTATATATGTTAATAAAAATACATAGATAGATGGTGCCTCCTACCACAAAACAGAACAAAGACATGAGTGAAAGTTATATACAGAAAAATAAGAAAAGCAAAAAGTGGCAAATTGGTCAGAATGGCAGCACCCGTCATTAAAACCTGAAGAAGACACAGGCAATTTAAAAATGAGCCTGACTGAACTCCTCCCACGGTATCCCCATGTAATTATCCCAGAAACTCAGAAGAGCTCTGAGCTCTCTAAGCCACCTCCAAGAAGGGGCAGGAAGAATTTCTCTGCCATTACGCAGTGACAGGAATTTGTGCACCCTCCTCCGAGTCACTCAGCACTGACCTCTGACATAAGCAGGATACCAACCGATGAGGCATCACCCTGCAATCAACAGTGCTATTCACTGAAGCAACCAGATGATTTAAGATTCCCAAACCTCATTGAAAGTCGCTGGAAATTAGGCACTTTGAAAAGTCGACACTTTTGAAAATGCCTTTTAATCTCCTAAATTACTGATGCTTTTGAAAACTTTACTCATGCTAAATACCTTGGGGGCCTCAGTCAGTGAAAGCTAAACTGAAAGACTCTAAGGAAGGACCATTTACACAGAACCCTGCTCAGCTCTTATCTCTATCCTCCTAGATACAATAGTCAGAAGGAAAGGGGAGCTCTTGGCAACACCAGCCCTATGCCAAGAATTTGTCTGACAGTGGCTGGTCCCTAGACCCTATTAAGGCTACTTAGACAGATGGATTTTCTTCCCCACTGCACCCAAAGCAGGCTTTTTCTAGCTGACCTCCTCCCTCCAAAGGCTGAATGGTACGACCACTTCCTCCCAAAACGCAAGAAAGATGCAGTCCTTACTGCTGCAGGAGGAACAATTGGATCGCTCCTTGAACAATGCAAACTGTCCGTGTCTTGGGCACCAGCTCCATGCATTGTTCCTCTTTCTCCCTTGCCATGCCTGCACATAACTGAAAAACGTTTATAATTCTTCTGTTTGATTGCCCCACACTATTCCCACTGATGCCAGCCATGAGTGTGCTCCATATATGCATACAAAGGGACAAATGTTATGAGAGCAGGGGAAAAGCAGCATCTGGTTTAGCGTTCAGAGGCTGAAAGTTGCTTTTAAGTGGTTTTTGTCCCTTTGAGGAGCAGTTAGGGAGCGAGGAATGGACACACTCAGGTGAACAGGATGAAATGCTCCTCAGAGTATGTATATTATATACATGGGACTTTAGTGCTGTCTAGATCACCCTTTGGAGCCTTGGTATTTCTCAGGACTCACCTACTCCCCTAAGGACTATAGTAGTGCCCAACCTCTAACTATAAGGACTATTCTTTGCAGGTAAGAACAGAGTGCAGCGAGTCACTTGCACCTTATCTAAAACACCTCTTCAAACACACTCATCCATATCATCTATTATGCTGTGGGAGTGGAAAGAGGCACAATACAAGGAAATGAAAAAAAAAAAAGCATTTCAGTAGCAGTGCCTTGTTTGGAAAAGCACCAAACAGCAGGACGTTCCCCAGGGCTGTTCAGCTTGGCTTTGGGAGTGTTACTGTGATCTCTGCAGAGACAACATAAGGGCTACAACAGAGACCAGATTCAAAAACCTGACAAAGTCTGAAAGGAAAAAAACTAAACAATTTGGACCCAAGTCCTATACAGCATCCATTTCTTAGCATTTGGGCGAAGAACTAGGGCACTTTCATATTCCTCTAAGTACTACGTAATTACCTCAAAATGTTGGCTGCAGCCAGAAGTTACATTTTAGTCCTCACAAATCAAAGGAAGAGGAACATCCTCTATATTTAATGTTTATATTGTAATATTTCTAAATACATCCAAATCCTTTCTTGTCCCACAGCGTTTCTCTTTGTGGCTGTGGAAGTATCTCAAAACTCGCAAAAGAAAACACTTTTTCCCACAAGGCAAGTGGGAGTGGGGAAGGTTGCACCATATATATAAGCAACTGATATAACTTTGACTTGGAAATCTCTCTTCAGTAGGCTTAATACGCTTCCTCTGCCTGAGAAATATATAATGTATAAAGCAATCCTGCCTACCGCCTCCTCCTTAAAGCCACCTGAACAATCTCCTTTCATTGGCCATGGGGCTTTTCGAGGAACTCCTCTGTACAACCAGGTGGCTCAGCACATGGCCTTGCTTTTCTGCCATTACAGCTAGAAGCATTAGACTTACGTAACTTTACCTCTAAAAGGTTGGTTGCTGGCAAACAGTCATCACCATTTCCTCAGACACATAAGAGGATCCAGTATTGCATTGGGTCCCTTCCAACGCTGTACCAAGATTCAATGCTTCTCACTTTATGGCTGGATTGGGAAAATGGTCAATGAGCCACTATGGACAGAGAGTCCCCAAAATAACTCATTTAAAAGTTCAGTCAGAGGTAGTTAAAAATACTCCAGCGTACACTGTTTAGCTGTGAAAGATAGAAGGTAAATAATATGGTGGTGGCCACTAGCAACTACGTGTTCTTTTTCCTGAAGGAAAAATAAAAATCTTTGCAGATGCTGCTGCATGAAGACTGGTAGCACGAGCTACATAGAGTTCAGTACTTGGCAAGCTCAAAACCTGTATAACTTTACAGTTCTGCAAATTGTAGGCTTTTGGCATTACTAAGAAGGGAGCAGAGATCTCAGGTTGCTGTTCTAAGGGAGGAAGAATCAGTTTAACTCACCCATCCAGAGCAGAAGGCTTGATGGCTGTGGAAGACAGGTTATATCCTTCTGCAGAAAAGAGTTCCAAACGCAACCTCATTCAGAGGGTTTTACTGGCACCAACTCCACATGTGACAATGTACTGGCCTCTCAAGTCCTGCTTCATGATACTGTGAAATCAAGGGTTTCACATTGTTTTTTATGATGCTTTTGGTCATACAGCACACGGTGAAATTGCCGTCTCAAAACGACACAGCATGCTGAATGTTTTGCCCTAATCTTTTGTGTTCCTGTGTGAATTTCCCTTACTTCTCTGGAGCCAAGTACTTGATGAATGACAGCTATGGCTATTTTCATTAGTGTTAAGGGCATAGCTAAAGAGTTGAAGCACTCGAGTCATTTCTCATGTATAGCTGGATACACCTATAATTCTACATAAATTCTATAATTCTATTCTATAAATTCTAAAAAATAATTCTCTAATTGGAAAACACAAGGGATTCATCAGTGAAAAATACACTGGTCAGGACTGCAGATCTGTAGAAATTCTGTGAGGCATGAGATCAGTGAGCATGACACCTAATCGCACCCCAAGAAACAAGAGCCTCAAGCACTGTCTTAGAAGCCCTGGAATCACAAAAATTTTGCAATGGTTTGTCCACACTTGTTGCATTAAGAGGAAGGGCAAAGACAACGTGAATCCTGGGAGGATGACCAAGCTAGGTCAGAAGTACACCATCCAGATACCACTGCACACAGCCAAGTCTCAGATGTGCCTTATTTAAATGTTAACTCTCTTCAGGACACGTTGGTCTTGCTATAAGGTGTTGATGACCTCCCTCTGCTTCCTGGTTTAACTTGGGGAAAAACTATTGAGGCAGGAAGGAGAAGGGGCATCAGCTCAGAGAATTTCATACGGAGAGATGGTGCAGGAAAAGTTTTTGAGGTTTGTTTTCTATAAAGGACTTAGTGCATATACTTGGTATAGTGGACTCTGTATGCAATTGGTAAGTTTTCACCATGTTCAGATGGAAAAGCATTTCAGTTGCAAAAACATCCCGTATGGACGTCCTCTTACATAACAATTTCTCCCACAGGCGAGCTGAGAGAACAATAAGGTCTTTTTTCCTTTGCCATTATCCACCAGATGGTACCAAGCCAGATACTTCCAGGCATCAGAAATACACTACTGAAGGAAATGGCTCTATAGAAAGGGGTTTGTAGCATATGTAAATACACGCCAGCATCACCTCCTGAGTGGAAGAGAGGGCAGGATGCTCTCTCTGTTCTTCCTAAAGCTTCTGCTGTTAGCATGCACAACTCTTATTTCTACATTTTGAAGCTCCAGAAAGCCTCCCTTCATTTCCCAGCCTTCAAATGACAGGAAGTTTTAAGAGGGAGACTCCTGCATCACAGATTAAAACTGATCTATTACAGCAAAAGGATCCCGAGTCAGATCCACAGCTGGTATGATTGACTTCAGTGCAGCCAGACTGATTTGTGCTGCCTCAGAATCTGCTCTTCCACAGCTAGTGACATCTCAATTCCATTTTTAACAAGCAACAGGCCCTGTTATAATGGGATATATGGAAGGAGAAGATGTAAAAGCTTATAACGTGAAAATAGATTATCATGTACTTTAGACTAATTTATGCTGTGCCCTTTGTTTTGGTATGCGTGTTTCATTTCATTACTCCAAGCTGTTTTACCATCTCTGAACTACACTATGAAATACATTAATTATCTCATTATCTTTGGGGCAAAAACTTCAGTCCTTCTTAGAAACGTTCTTTGGGCTTCATTAGAGATTCTGAGTGTAATGAGAGAGGACAGGATGGCAGCTACATCACAGCACACACCATTTAAAATTTTGGTTCTGTTTGTGATTCTACAACTTAAAAAGCAAAACAAAAAGGCTCAGTGTGGGTTTGTCTTTTTTTTTTTTAATGTTCAAAATAAAATTGCTCTCAGATTCCCAACTTGTATGTCAAAGTGTGAACCCACAGGAACTTTTGAAGTCTTAGTCATAAACTTCCAAACCAGAGTAGAACGGAAATGGCAGAGTTTACTTATAGCCCTACCAGAAGGTGCCTCAGAAATATGGCAGCATCAGCATCCTGAGCCTCTATATTAGATAAAAATGATCTAATACTTTTATTTTCATAAATAAATCTTGATTAAGATAACATCTTCTCAAAGATAAAGTATAAGAAGGTAGGAAAAAACCTCCACAAAAATCCGTGTCACACACTCTCCCACTTTGAATTTAGGATGGGGTTGGGGTCATTTTGTAAAGAAAATAATGTTCCAGGCTCATCACAATTTGTGAAAGTCAGGTTAGAGTAAAAGTAAAATTCCCCACTGTCCTCACAAGATTTCTTGCCCTGTTCTTTTGTGAATACGCTAGAATGGGTGATGGATGGGAGGCTGCCCCTTTCTAGAGTTCTTGCTGTGTTTTGTGATAACTCATTATATTTCTTTCTTTACAAATAGCCCCATTAATGCTCCAGAATTGAACAGAATCATAAAGCTTGAAACATCCCACTCCCATTCCAGTAGAGCTAGAGGTATTGTTTCATGAATTACCGAGCTGCCAAAACCTGATTTATCCAAGCGAAGCCTTCAAAGCCGAGTCACAGATATTTATTTATTTAGCATTGTAAAATAAAATACTTTTCACTGAGATAAGGATGATATAACCTAGCTACGGCTTTATTTAAATTGAATTATGTGTCTTTTATATTTCTTCAACAATATGGTTGATGGAAATGTTTTAGTCCTTGTTTTTTGGGGGCTGAACTAAAACCCTTATTAAACCATTTATAGAAAATTTACAAAACAGAAAAGAGTCAAGCTCTTTCAAAAATCTCTGTCGCCTCAATAAAACCTTATATATTCTGAGATTAGATGTCACTCTTAGTCAGATGATTCTAAACAAGACTACTATAATCCTCTCTGTTATGGAGATATTTATTTTTGTCTGAAAAACTTCAAAGCAGGCCATGACAGATAATAAAAATCAAAATTTGCATTCCAATGAGAGTTTCTCTTTAATAAAGAAGAATAATTTTCACAGTTCTTCTCTAAAGGAGAACTGAGCTTTCTCCAAGTTTTGGGGGTTTAGGCCATGAGGTCTGGGGGCTTTTTTATATCTACCATTCATCGTTATTCACTAAAGTTTTTGCTACTTTTGGGCAGAAATACTGCACCAAATCAAGAAACATAATAACGAAACCAAACTATTTCATTTTTCTTCAAAATTTTCCTCAGAATGAATGAAACAGTCAGGGATCACCATCAAGAGACAACCCTACAACTGCCTGCCTGGGTGAATACTCCACAAAGTTTTTCTCTGGGGACTGGAGCTAGCTTTCAGTGCAGTGAGTGAACCTCCTTTTCCTACGGTGCACACTTTCTTGAATAATTTTTCTTTTTGTATTTGCGGTGGCAGTAGGGAGTTCTGTCTGTGGACCACGACCTCAGCATGGCAAACCCTGCATCACACCAAAATATCTGATGCTCAAAAGACATTTACGACACCTCTATAGAGGCAGCTGAAGACACCTGTGCTTGCAGGCATGCACACTCAAACACACTCTATGCACACAGACAGGGCTGGCAGCTCACCTGGGGAGGCTGGAACAGCGATTTTGTTCGTCCTACCCCATTTCCTCTGATAAATTTCTTTCGGAAAGGAGAGCCATTTGGTCGAAAATCTAGTGCTCCCCTGAGTGCCAAGACCACCACTTGCCAGCTCTGTATGCAGATGAGGGAAGGTGCTTTTCCATTTCGAAGTAAAGCACCAGCCTGGCCCATGGCCTTGCTGTAGCACAGATCTCTTTGTCCTTTCAGAGTACTGTTGTTTCTTCCCTTTCAATAAGATTAACAAAAAATGAAACAACAATGCACTTAACACTGTTCATAAAGCTATACTGGGGCTTCCAGACTCCCACCTTCTACCAATGAATTAATGCTGAAACAGTGGTATCATTTCTCTTTCTGCTGCAAACCTCCTCTGACACCACTTTAGGAGTCCTCCTCTCCTCCCATCCCAGGGACACACACAGATAAAAACGTCTTCATGTCTCACAGGTGGGACTGTTGAGATTTTGTCTACCTGTTAACAGCTTACAGACATGGAGAATTTGCAGACCCTGAATCACTAGTTTCTTCAATTACTTATTTAAACCACAAGTTCGTAAACTCTTTGTAAAGAACAGCTATGGGGAAATCAAGGACAGCTACAGAAGGAAGGGTGAGAAGCAGCGAGGGTGGTCTAGCAACTCTTTTGCCAAGAGCTCCGGAAACGTCTGAAGAGAAACACCCATCAATAGAAGTAACCCCAGGCTCCTACTTACTGTCACTGTGGCTCTCTGTACAAGAGGAACCCACTTCAACCCCTGGGAAATGAAAAGCAGTGTAGGACAAGGTGCCAAGAAACTAGGCTCTCTCTGGTGAGACTTTCTGTAAGAAGCAGGACCGCTATTTACATTTGTTTGGTGTAAGCCAGAGGCAACAGCCATTATGGCCATGAAATATCTCTATCAGATATGGTGTTTGCTGGCAACTTTGGGTCTGGCAAGCAGTCATCACTCTTAATGCCTCTCCCACTTTATGTAACTCAGTTGCAGACTTGTGTAGTTCCTTGTATGCAAAAATGATTTTGTACATCCTTTGTTATGTAAATGAGATACTAAAATGCTTCTCAGATCCTCTAAGGCAAAAGGGCTGCCTGTAAACTGCAAAATCTCACTTCTCTGTGGCAGGCCAGCCAGCTGGTCCATCCAATCCCTTTGCAATTTGCTGGGATTTATTTTTACGTTTCCTTTCCAGGCAGTACAGCCTGGCCCACGCTGGTTTTCATTCACAGTTGAACAAGTGCTTTGTTAGCACCTCTTTTTATTTATTAATTGTTTTAATAGTAGTCATTCTACAACAGCACTGTGTTGAAATGCATATGAAAGAAACCTTAAAAAAGAAAAAATTGTGACTGCACATTACATGGGCTGCTTTGATATTCTGATCTCACCCCACTTAAGTACCGTTCTTAAAAGTGAAGGACAGTGGTGTAAGTCAATCTCAGTTAAATGCTGGCTTTGCTCATTTAACGATGCAATGGGCACACTTGGCTCTGTTCACTAAAATCTTGTTTGATACCAATTAAGCTTAAAAAAAAAAATCCATTAATAGTCTGAATGCTTCTCAAACTCACTCTGCAATTTATTTTGAAAAGGCTCAAAGTTGGATAAAACTGCAAAAATCTTCCAAAGATTCAGTGAAAAGGGACTGATTTGGAACAAATCGTAGTTTTTAATAATGATAAAACTCTGCATACCGTTAAAGCAGGCTCTAAATCTGTCTCTATCCTCTTTACACCTCCACCTTTATCCTGCATAAAGCACTAAGCATAGCTTTCTTCTTGGAAATATCTCTTATAATTGAAACTTTCTTAGAGATCTACTTAGACAGAACAGTCAGATTTCAGAATATTAATCCCTGTTCCTCAGGTACACCATCTCCAGTTCAGACATTCATCTGGGGCCAGTTCAGTCTCAGCCTTCGTTTAGAAGGGAATGTACAGCCAAAATATGTGGAAGAGAAGAAAGAGCATTTCTTCTTCCACCATGCTATCATGCTACCTCATTGATCACCAAGCTTTTATTTCACGCCTTGATGGAACATAATTTTTGAGGCCATTTACCCCTTTGGTAAGAAGGGTTGCTTTCGGTTTTGTATTTTATGACAAAACAAAAAGCTGGCAATAACTAGATCCATGCCTGCAGCTTGCCGTGCTTTATTCTGGTTTAAGTTTTTTTGGGTTTGTTTCTGAAACTTCCACAGTTTCTGAAAATTCCTGCTGATTAAGAGCACGCTTACATCTGACTTGCAAAAGTACACCACAAGATTGCTAAAGCAGAATCGGCAGTTTTCCCGAGGGCTGACAGAGTTACACCCTTGGGACAGCAGGACCCTGGTGGCTGACATGACAGACATCAAGCAGAACAACAACCACTTTTGGGGACCTGCCCTGACAAAGATTCAAGTGGCACCAGGGTACCTATTATGACTGTTCCTCTATTTCTAAGCAAAATTATATCAAACACAGAAAAGACAGCCAATAATGAGAAACTTGCAGCTGTTCTCGAAGAAAGACTTTTTTTTTTTATTGTACCCCAATCCAAAATACTTTAAACCAGTTTTATCAATAGCGATAAATCAGTATGATTATATGATGTCTCTTTAATCTTTTTTAAAACAAAATTTTTTGAACTTTTGAGCATGGCCTTCCCAAATGGGTTAGGTCTTCTAAGACAGCATCAAACCTTCTTTTCCTTGCTTCCCATGTCAGCCCGAATCCCAATAGTTATGAAGCATAAAAAAAAGTTCAAAGTAAAATATAAATTACCATCCCCTTCAAACACAAGCAGAAGTCTTATTAAGTCTCTAGTGCTTGAATCACGTCCCATGTCTGTTCTTTAGACCTTTCTTCCTTTGTGAGGCATAAATGGACACATCTTATTGATTTTCTTTCAACCTGGATCACCTCGATTGCTGTGAATATGGCAGACAAATCCAACTCATTCTCCCGCAGGGAACGAGGAAGAATGCAGACGAGAAGCTGGGGAAAGTCTTCTCACAGTGGGATACCAGGAGTCATTACGCAAAAACCCAAGTCTAACTGCTTGTAATTCCAAGACCTTTTTCTTTTCAGCTTCTTCAAAAAAAAATTCTTTTTTAAACACTGAGAGCTCTTTCTTAAGTTTTTATGAATATCATTTTGACTACCATATCAATTTCTAAGGGTGTTTTTGTTTAAAAAGAGAAGTATCAAATAGGCCAGCAATGGCTGCGAACCCTGATAAATATATATAGTTAATGATGAGTGACTGTAAACAGAAAGACTGGTCAGAAACAGAAAGTCAGAATCAGAGAAGGCATTGTTTGAAGCTTGACAAAAAAAAAGCAAGTTAAAACTTTTGCCTTCTAACTTGGCTCCACTTTGTATTTTTTTTTTAATCATTTATAGACTTACTTTTCTAAGGACAATTGTATTAAATGAAAGGAAGTGTAGAAGCAGAAAGATTTTTGTGCCTTACACCAAACCACTTACTGTACATGAAAAAGGGATTTACTGAATCAATTTAGTTGTGTAGGGTTTTTTAAATCAAGTGAATATTTCAGTGAAGTGGAAAAAGGTGGCAAGAATGTGCAGCACCCCAAGCTTTGCTCTTAAAAGCAATAGAAGAGACACAATTGGAATGCAGTGGGACCTCTGTGGATGAATTAGACTGTGTACAGACACTTTGCAGTGACAATCTGCTTCTGAAAGGGATATATTAAGTGCTAACTGCACTGAGGACGTAAATTGAAGACACGATATCCAAGGACTAATTTCAAAGCACTCCTCCTTGTTAAATGAATTGCTGAAAGAGCAGGGTTTAAAAGACTTTGTTTTGCGTTAAAGGATTTGAACTACACCTATCAGAAGAGCACCAGCAAACTAATGTTGACATAATAAACCCACCACTGTCTTATTACTGTCTGCTGAGCCACACCATCACAGCTGTAATGAGTTTAATTTCTCCAGTGGTTCTCGACGCCCCATGCAAAGTGCTCTCTGCCCAAGTGTTCAGTCTCTACAACATAAAATTAATATCACTTTTACGGCGTGAAGGGATGCTCTAGGTCATTAGTAGTTTAACTACATAAAATTCCAGACAACCAGATCATCATCAGCAGACTTCTAATGCTTTTTAATGACATGTTTAGACACCAGTAACTATATTTTTGATTATTTAAAATTAATTTTGAACAATGTAAAATGTGATCTTAGAAGATGCAGAAAATCTAACTTTCTTGACATCCAGGTTTTATATAGGTCTCTAGTTAAGTCGCTTCACAAAGTAATTCTGCTATCAACCCGGATAGAGCTTGGGGCATATCTCAGAATAATTCTTCCCACAAATACCCATTCAAGTAAGTAATGCTGTTAGTCAGAATTCACCCAGCAGGCTAGAACCAGGCCCTGCATCACCTCTGTGCTCTCCATTTCTGTGAATTCTCAATATAGTCACTGATCAGAAGGTCCACAGGAATACCAAGGGAAGACAAAACACTGTAAACAGCATGTGTAAATATTTCAATGACAGATATCATGCTGTTCATACGATAGTACTTGAAAAAAGGAACAAGGGATAGGTACAGAAAAAGTGTAGTTAGGCAGGAAGCTGTGTCTTCTGGATGTATAAAAATATCAAAAGGAATGACTTGTGCTGTAACTGAGAAATTTCCTCAAGACTCAAAATTAAAGATGATTCCATAAGAAGAGTCAAATGACTGGTGACTAGGGTTGAAATAGCATCATTTCCAGGAAGATGGCATCCTTTCTAATAGCCCGGTAGACAGAGCACTGTCAGACATGCTTAGAGACATATTCAGGCTTTCTTTCACCTCAGGCTTCTAGTATAACCTTGAATACATCCTTTATCTCTTCAGTACATCAGTTCCTCTAAGTACACATGAATATTGTAGGGCGTTATTCAAATATCGCAGTAGTGGGAATTATACAATAATCTAATATAGCCATTTCAAGATTGGCTGTTCAGAAGAATTTAGGCAAATTTTTCCCTGTTTTAATTTTTAATACAGACAGTATAAGCAATGCATACAACTTGTAAAATCCAGCTACAGCACCTGGTAGAAGATTCCAGATGTTCCCCCTTCCAACAGCATCATTAAACATGAGGCTGATGTGAAATATTTATAATGAAGGTGAATCATAGCCCACAGAGGAGGAATCTAGGGCTGTATCTACTACTAGCATCAAGCATAAAAATGCAAATATACTGAACAAATACTGCATTAACTTTCAAATCACACGTTCTATGTCTCACAAAGCAAGACACAATTTAGTCCTGATGCAGGTGACAGATGGTAGCAAGAGACCACCAGTTTGGAACAAAGTGTAAAGAACAGATTTTGAAGGAAACGCACCCAGCGACTCAGGAGGTAGGAACCCAGGACTGCAAGAGACCTCCTCGGCCAGGGAGTCCCCTTCCCCCCATCATAGTAAAGGGCATCATGGAATCCTTTTCTCAAATTCACCAGTTCCTTCTTAAAATTACTTTGGTCATTTGAGCAAGTCATTCTTACTAAGGCTGCTCTGAGGATTAAAAATCTCCTTATTTACAGGCCATTTTTTTCATGCTTAACTCATACCCATTCATTCCTGTGCCAGCACTGACCCTTAATTTAAACTGCTCTTACCAGCTTCCACCTTTTGCCCTCAGTATTTTATAAAAAATACTATCTCCTCCAAGCTTTTGACCTGCAGAGCTAAATAAGAGAAGGTGTATGGTCTTCTCTTTAAGATTAAACTCTCTCTACATCTCTTCCAAACCAAATTAATCCTTAAACATGGAAAGCCACAACTGTATTGTTGCTCCCTGCCTTACATTATCATTCAATACCTTCTTAATATCTACTGGCAAGACTTCATCTTATGCATGCTAGAGCCATTTCAACCATTTCCACT